>APFE030736465.1:0-101068 GCA_000404065.3 Pinus taeda | reverse complement strand
ATATTTTTATTTTTTTTCGTGGAAAAAGTCCTAATTTTATTCATAAGACAAAATTATATTTTGTAAATGCTGAAAGCATATGCATATGGTCTTTTTATGTTTTCAAAGAAACCAAAGGAATAAAAAAAATAAAATACTACACTTTTCTCCCTCTCTTTTCCTCTACCTTTCGCCAGCCTCTAGCTAAGGTCTACTTCAACACATTCTGGCGAAAGTAAATATTCCCCTTTTAAGTTTGTCCCCATCAATCTTAAGGAACTTCCCCAGAGTGTTCCCTATGGAAATTAATACATTATGATGCTAGAAGTGTAATGGGAGGTTGTGTAGCCTGACCCAAACTGGCGTCTTTGATACCGCCATTGTGTTGGCATCGAAATCTAGAAACCAAGGAATCATGAAGAGCCCTGCGTTGCCCAGAACCATGGTCCCTTGTTGAGGATGTATTCCCTTTCCTGTTCTATTTTGAATCTGACTATAAAAAACCCCTTGGGGCATAAATATATTTCACAATTTGGTGACCATGTATCATATATCCATTGATGCAAAACATCAGATTTGGACCAGAATTCATTAAATCTGCATATAACTGATATGGAGTAGAGGTCTAAGTACAAGTACTTTACCTCAGGCATTGCAATGGTAAGAGCCAGATTCTTAGTTTTTTGTTCTACAATGTAGGGCCTGGGAAGCTTAGGCATTGATGTTGGTTTGGTTTGCACTTTTTCCTTACCTTTGACTACATCCTTGAAGGAGCCTGTGCTCTTAGAACTAGTTCTAGAGCATCCACCCCGCAAACAAAGATTGATGATGATGGTCAATTCTGTAGTTATATTATAATCCTGAAGGGTGTAGTTATCTTTCAAACTATGTCCCACATAGATCAGATGTTGCCTGTTAGCTGGTATACTGAGGTGGTTCTGTATTTTATACCTTAGGTCCTGGGTCCTGCTCCCCTTCTGAATCCTCCAACAAAGATGCTGCCTTCTAGCGCTTTGATGAAAATTTGTATGAGATTCGCCTTGGTAAGGTGTGGATCCGTTTGAGAAAGGGCTCGATCTGTTGCCCAGGTATCCAGATTTGATGAATCAAGGCATATCAGGGCTCTGTCTGGTTCTTGCATCTCCGGATCTAGCTATCTATTGGATTTTCTAGCCTTGCGTTGATCAATATTGTATCGTTCTATATTAAGGGGCTACTGTCTATCATTTTTGTCCCCATTCTTGCTTTGTCGTGTACCCCAACCCATTTCTTCCTGTCATCGAGCTGTGGGAACCCTCGGATCTGAGAATATTGATTTAGATCTGATCATTTTAGGGGACATTCTGCTGCATAGATTCCTGATTGGGGGGGGTTTAACCATAGTAGAGCCCAAGAAGTTGTAGTGTGCTCCAGATCTAGGGTACGATTGCGAATCCCCTTGCAGTTGACCAAATCCAGCCTCCCCTAGGTGTTTGCCTACTCCATAAGGTAACTTGTAAGAATAACCTTGGTACCTTTGTCGATCTGGTACTTGGTGTTGATAACGGCGGCCCTGATGCACGAATCCTCTATAATGTGCTAATTTTCATCATGGGGGCCCTTCAGATCGACCCAGACAGAGCCCTTCTTATCGATAAGATCGGGTTCCTTCAAAACCTCAACCCTCTTCTTAGCTTTGGAGACAATCCCTCGGTAGCCTCAGCCCTTGATGGCGTCATCAACTTGTGCAACGATAGTGGTAGTGAGGTCATCCTCAGAGGCGAACAGGTTTGAAGCGGCGCCCAATCCAGACCTGGGCTTGACCTCCAGTAGGGGCGAGGAAGCAAGGGACCGGAACCAACAGAGAGGAGAGGCAAGTTGCGTTCTGGATCCGATGGCAAGGCGCGCTGTGGGAGGAGAAGTGGGTGGCCATGGCACGATTTGCAGATTTGGTGTCGAGGCGGTTCAGCCGAGCGCTACAGTAGCTGCAATTTCTGGAGCCATTTGCGACTATCTTTTCCCATATGATTCAATTGGACTTGTATTAAATTCGCAACAAAATGTCTGTATTAGAGGACAATTGAATACATAACTTTTGAATAAACTTCAACTTATCTTTGTTAAATTTTTTGAATAAGACCAATATAGATTGATCTTAACCATAGATCTAGCAAGTGCCTAAAGCAATCAAATCTCTTGTTGCTTGAAAAATCAGTGGTTAATATGTATATGTGTGTGTGTGTGTGTGTGTGTGTGTGTGTGCTGTGTGATCTTAAAATTCACTTGAACACTTAGATTATGTGGACTACACAACTTAATTTTATAATAATGAGACTAATGAGACTTCTTTAAGATATTTTAATAAGAACTCTCTCTCTCTCTCTCTCTATATATATATATATATATATATAGTCTCTTAGGTAATGTGAGTCGATTTGTATGCCTTAACGTGTGGCTTGATTAAAGTGACTTAGGGGTGTCCAAGGCATCAAAATCACCAAAGATAACACCCTGCCTAAGCCATGCTAGCCCTTAGCATGCCTGCATTTTTGCCCACTGAGTTTCCAACCATTGACCTTTTCACCCTGGAGTGCCTTAACAAAACACCATGCCATCGTGTATATCCTACACCCCTATATATATATATATATAATATATATATATATATATATAATATATATATATTATATATGTTAGACTATATTATATTATTATAACACAACAAAAACTTCTATGTCTAGAATGAATTACGTGTACATCTTCTCTTTGACCATTGGAATATTTTACTCTATTCTACCTTTTTTTTAAAATCTTTCTATTTGTAAATACATATAGAAGAATTATACATCTTCTTCATATTTGAAAGTGAAAAATATAAATGAATTACTTTATCTCTTTAAAGTTGATATAAAATTATGTAAGTTAATAAGGATATCCAATTATTTTATTTATGGCTGAAAGTGAGAAGAAATATTTTTCTCACTTTCCTGCATATTAGTTGTAATATCAATAATAAAACAAACAAGGAATGTGAGAATGAGATTATCGATGTTTTAAAATTCAAGTCAGCTTTGTATATTTTTTTATTATTTTATTTTAGAACCTATATTGTTTAGAAACTACAATGTTTTCTTTAGTTGTAATATCAATAATTCAAACAAGGAATGCGAGAATGAATATCTATGTTTTAAACTTCAAGCCAAATTTGTATATTTTTTAATTTTATTTTTAGAACCTACACTGTTTTCTTTTTTTTTAAAAGAATATTTTATTTTAATTTTAAAAGAGACACATGTCAATTTGAGATGGAACATGAAAGGAATTACACATACTACAAAATACACATCTCAGTAGAATTATGAAATTTTGGGAAATTTTAGGTAAATTTAAAAATATTACTTATTATTTTTTAGAATTTTCTAATAAAATCATCACAACTCAATTACATTGAGAAAAAATAGAAGAAACTTGTAAAATACAATTATTTTAGTTAATTCAAATTAATTTTCAAAGTAGCTATATATATTACATATTTTGTAGTTTTAAAACAAAATTACCATTCTTTTAACCTGCTAAATAAAGTCAATAAAAATTTTTAAATTTTGTTATTTTTTTATATTATTAAAATAAGATTAAAATGTTTTGAAACATTTTGAGTAAAAAAGAAGAATGAGAATATTTGTATTAATGAAAATTTGAGTTTAGCTGCAAAAGTTACATTATAAGGGGCTATTTCCATTAACTAGTTTACAATTTTGTCTTTTTTTGAAATGTTTACTAGGTTAAAATCTATCACTTCTTTAAGATCAAAGATAATACTTTCATAGGCATATACATCACAAAAAAAACATGTGAAATTGGATGATATTTACAAGCTAACTTTGTTACTATCTGAAAGGAGGATGGCATTGCCAAGCCCAAATCCCCCTATCTAAGGGGAAAGAGTTACATAAACATTGGGAAAAAAATGTGTTCTATTGTCGATGACATTTATTGAGGAAGATGATTTTTATCACTACTTATTGAGAGAATAATGAAGCTCTTCTAATTGTGGGTGAAGACTAGAGAGCTCATGCTTATTCTACACATCAAGGTATGGTGTCGAATCAAACAAATCCATAGTTGTCTTAATACGAGAAACTAATTCAATGTTTCGTAGCTAAAGGGAGATAATTTATTCTTGACGATGTGTGATATGCATCATCATCTACTTATATTCCTTGCTTGGTTATGTGTCTCCACTTGGTCAATCTATATCCTCTAATTAGATTGAGTGGGAATAGGAGAGATTCTATAGTCAAAATATAATCTCCAGCCAATATTTAAGTGTTTTCTTGGGTATTTTATGTTGCTAGTCACTTGGAGCCTTTCATACCAATGATTGTTATAGAGAGACAGTCATGAATGTCAAGCATTGCTTGAGCGTTCTAGTTCCTAGAGCAAGATCATCCAATGAAAGAAGGTTCCAATTAATTAAGATTAACAATTCCACTTCTATGCTCTAAATCTTAGAAAAGGAAACATAGGTATGGTGATAGACTATACCTATTTGAGCATGGTTTTGGGATAATGATTGATAACTTCTATCCACCTACCTTGAATCTATGAAATATGATTGATAATTCTTGGCAAATATTAAATAAAATAAAAATGCTTTATTATTTCTATTTGAAATAAATTTAAAATTTTGTAACTTATTTTTAGGATTGGAGTGGAAATATGCGCCCTGATCTGTTTCCCCAGTATCGGACTGGAAATATGCGCGCTGATCTGTTAGCCCAGGATTGGACTGGAAATATGCCAAAAAGCTCAAGATTGCAGACGGGAGGAATGTAGAGGGGAGGATTTTTTTAATTTCCACGAAGACTCGAGCACCAAATTTCACAGAGAGAAATAGCGTGTGATGTGCTTTGAATCTGCTCCTACAGGGTACCATAGGCGTACTGGCCGGGTGACCTCTTCCGCGGACCATTGCGGAGGCGCAATGGTCAACAATAACATGAAGAGCGGAGCCGCAATTCTGCCGTCGCCGTAGTTGGAGGATCAGGTGGACGGAAAGAGAAGAAAAAGCCGTTATGTCCCGAGTTATCACAGGAGGCTATCACTAGATACGCGCATTTTCATTCGATATGCGAGTTATCACCACTTCAAATGCCATCTGTCAAAGGATACGCGAGGTATCACCACTTGCACTGTGTTTGTCAACCGATACACTGGTTATCAGCGAAGGATAAGCCGGTTATTACGTTGATATGCCATCGTTTGCAATAGATATGCGCCCGTTTACGCGAGGTCTCTGCCGTTTATCCGACCGATTTCACATGGATATGCCATAATCTCGGTGGAATATGCGGCAATTTCACTCGTTATGCGAGTTATAACGGCCAATATGCGAGTTATCATCAAGGGTTACGCGACTTATCAGTTAATGCGCGAATTATAAGGAAATTAAGGAATTATCAGTGATACTCTAATTATCACCACGTGTTATGCGAATTATTACTGAGGATATGCAGATCATCACGGAGGATATGCAGATCATATCCGAGTTTTCTAGGGTTTTACCGAAATTAATTTATATATAAAAATATATATTTAAATTGAGAACGCTCCGATTACCCAAGTTTGGTTCTCATCGCGTTCTGGTTCGGCGCGGTAAAATCATTTTCGGAAATTGCTGAAGCGCCACATACAGCAGGAGATCGTCCCATTCCAGGCTTTAAAATACAATGGGGAGTGCTAAATAACAACAGCATACTTCACAGTTACTGTGACTGCCAGCCTGATTGCTGGTTTGGGCTTTTCGACCAGCAATTCTGGGCTCTGATGAAAATGAATTTTGTCCTGCCATGGCGGAATTTATGATCCCAACTACGAATTTATGAATTTGGACAAGTCCTCCATGCGAGAAAGGAATTTACATCAATTTTTTTATGGAGTGGGAGCCGTTCATCTGTGATCAGTAGTCAAATATTATGGCAAACAATCCGGGAGAGTCATTCCAGATTCGAAGGTATATTGAGAATTCAATAAAATTGATCTTTATTACAAAACCTAGTTATTTTTTCTTTCCTTTTGTGGGATTAAGAATTCAAGAAATTGGTCCTTTCCCTTTTTCAAGAAATTGATCTAGTTATAATTGTGTGAAAGATTTAATGTCTGTGTGTATGTGACTTGATGGTGAGGATCGATGAGAACACGATGTGATGAACTGTTGTCAGGACGACAACGTCTTAGGGTGGGGGAGGATGTTATGCCCTGAGGAATAATATCCAGCCCACTCCTTCAATCAATTGACATCAAATACCATGATGAAATCTGGACGTAGATCTTAGATTACAAGCACCTCCCATTTAAATGTTGACGCTCCCATGCAGAGGGGCACTTCTTTAGGGATTTCCCATATTTAGGTTAGCTCAAGCAAGTGGTTTTACTACATGGTTATTATCCCCTCTCTCAACCCTCCCATCCATGAAAATCATTACCTAAAATATTTGACGCCTCAATAGAAAAGGGAAGTAGTGGCACCTAATAGAGATATTGTGATTTTGCAGGACACCAAAGTGCCTAATGAAAATGTTAAAGAAATCACAAACCATTGTTGGAAGGGAAGCAACTTGATGGATATGTATTTCAAAGGGAGCGACAAAGTGCTAATCATCATTTGGAATCCAGTGCGCACAAATTAATTAATGGAGCCCTAGTTATCAAACTACTAAAGAGCGGGAGATTGGAACTCTTGGTGTCTAGAGTCTAGAGATTGCAATTAAGTTTAGCATATGTAGTTACATTACACTCCCGTTGGACTGGAATAAACCAATGGGTATGTTTACAAATTGGGGAAGCCAAATGAATGTGATAGATTTATAAATGTAAATATCTGCATCGTCACCTACAAGGGAGTTCAATAGTATGGACTAGCTATCCAATATCTTAATCAAAGATAGTAGTTCCCTAATGGGGGTGAATATTCGAATGCATCATAAGTTTCAAACACCTCCTCATCCTAGTTCTCCATATTAATGGAAATATGTTATGTTTTAATCTTTCTATGTTTCTCGTACTATGTTCCCATGAATTTTTGGAAATCTTCTTAACTATGGCTCAGAGCTAGCATTTTTGGAAAATTTCTACTAGCCAACAAATCTAGTAAGAGTGAGGCTAGAAGCATTTTACCATTTTTTGGATGTAATAATATTATGTTTGTAAAATTATAAGATTGGATATTGATAATTAGAAAAGTTGCATTGACCTTGTCTTCTATTTCTTCTCTGCAATATCATAATCCAAAAAAATAAAATATGTATAGAAAAATTGCAATAAAAACAATTATATCGAATAAATATATTAATTAGATAAATTATATACCATAAAAAGCCAAAATATAATTAAATACAAACAAAATGTAGCAAAACCATACACAAAAATCCACATAGCCTCTACTAGTTCTTAATCTCCACATAGTCTCGACTAGTTTTAAATAAATGTAGGTTGAAAAGCCACACAACATTAACCATAAAATAACAACAAACTAACTAATAATATTAAATCTAACTCCAATTGTATTCTCTCTTCTCCTTTTGTTAGATCTTGTCTCAAAAGAAATGAGGAATAAGTAATAATTTCAAGGTAAGTGTAGACAAAAGTAGTAAATCAAAAAATATGTTTTATGTAAAATAACCCTATCAAAACTTCTCACAATGTTTGAAGGAGGATTGTGTACAATCCAATAGAGATTCCCTTATCTTGGAATTGATGCCAATAAGAAACGTTTGATGTAATTTACCGAATGCCTTGTAATTTGTTTATTGAATTATCTTGCATTGTTGTGACAATGTTTCGGTCTAGATGATGATATCCTAAAGTTGAGTTGCAAGTTTGGGTTGATGATGATTCAAGTTTATATAGTTATAGAATGTATGATTGTCTTATCAAAACATGCATAGAGCCATTACTTCTCACTTATCGCAATACCCCACGGCACTACCAACTTCAATTGACTTCCCATCGTATGATTGTGGCACTACCTATATAATGGAAATTCCCTAATTGTGTGCGCACTCAAATAAAGCCACAAACATTTTATCTTGTACTTAGCCATGGTATTCACTCCACTAAGTCAAGGAATGCTAGAATTCATCAAAGAAGGTGACTAAGTTTGAAAATATTTTTCATTCAATGAAGATGATGGTGGATTGAGTCAAGGAGAAATTCATTACACCGAACCCAATCAATAATGTACGAACATGAGTTTTTGGCTATCCAATTCTTCTAGAAATTATTTTTAATCATTTGAATATAATTATTCATAGGATAAATGTTTATAAAGGTGTAGTTGGTACTTTTGTGAGTGAGTGATATTGTTATGCATTGTGAGCCAATTGTATGAGGAGTTAATTTGTTCAATGACTGTAGAATCTTCTTGAAGAATATTATAGAATTATATCAAAGATTGCATGTAACACCCCACTCCACATTTACCCAACCTCCATGATGTAGTTACCAAAATGGGGTCTAACTTGCAGTGCACATGTTATTCATTTTTACAAAAATTTTGTGACCATGGTACATGTAAGTCATGGATACATAATTTGTTCATTGTTTTCATTAGTTTCATAAAATTTTCATCAAGAAAGTTTACTTCCCTCTCTTACTAGCTGCAACAAACACATATTATCTCATGCATTCATATAAAATAACTAAGAACAATGAAATAGACCCATAAAAAGAGCACATTGTATAATGACAATTATACCATGTATGAAACCAACATTGAACTAGAATGAGACTATGACAAACCAGTCATAAAACAACACATTAAACCAGAACTTGTGCTCATATATAATCATTAAATAACAACACATAATAACATATGCATAAACTGAACCAAGGCAAGGACTTCCACGTACCACCTGACTATAGATTGGGCTGAAGCAAAATATTCTTTCAGCCAATCACTCCGATGCCATATTCCAAGCAAGAATGTGGGAGCACATGGGATAAAGCAAAACAAAAACAACCAAGAAATCAAGAGGCTAAACCACCTCTACCCTCAACCATAGTTATTTCACCTCAATTGGTCTAGAAATTACTAGTACCAAAAATCTTGGTTGCATTCGACTTTCTTCACCATTTTGAGAGGAATTTTCCTCTCTCCACTCATTCATCAAGAGTTCCAGGTGAAATTCCATCTCCACCTTTGACCATTGCGAATTTTACAAAGACCACCTCAATCAGGATTCAAATTCTACCAGCCATCCAAAGATTAATAAAAAATGGGAACACGCTACGTCATGGCTATCCAAGAAATGGAAAGGTAAGGCTGAAACTACTGTAAATCTAATGAAATCCCATTTCACTAGCCAAAAAGTGACCAAATAATCAAATGCATGTACCATGCATTCAAATCTCAACAAGGAAATCACACTTACAATCTGCTATTTACATTGTTCTCCTGTTGTAGTTTCTTTTCCAACCTTCTTCTTAACTTCCCACAAATTTCTTTGCTTTCTTGATTTCTTTTGTCCAAGTTCTCTCTCCCTCCAAGTCCAAGTGATAATGCCTCTATGTCCAAGTGAATGCTAGAAGGCTCCAAGAGTAACCAAAGAGTAAGAGAGAATTTTATAATGTTCTCTCTCTTCTTTTATTTAATTTTCCTTTATTTCTTGAATTAATTTCCTTTTATTTCCTTTTTCCTTTACAATGCCAATGCCAATATCCATACCCAATATTTAGCCACAAGTAATTCCAAATGTATGTATTTCCCCTTATTCAACTTGGAATATGTGTCCCATGACCTTGGCTTCATTTTTTCATTTTATAATGCCAAATTATTTACATGGAAACTTAACCCGGGGCTGTTACAAACCACTCCCCCCTGGGGGAACACTGTCCTTGATGTTCTATGAAATTTATGACCAACAAAAAATAATGCTTATGGAGCTTTATAAACATAACATGATGCAGAATTTAAAGTGACAACTGTTGAAAAATGGAAAACATACTTCTTATAGAGCTTTATAAGCCTACCTCAATGCAATATTTACAATGGCAAACACATATACACTTATGCACATTTGCTTCAACCATAAAATAAACAAACTATTTATACATCTTTATAAACACAACTTGATGCAATATTTGCAATAATATACACATATACACATATGCACATTTGTTTTAATCAACTAGGTGAGATTTCTATAACTGAATTTAAAGAGGCTAGGTACATGCTATGACCAATATATCTGAGATATGTCATTGGGTAAAGCTTATAAATAATAAGACAAAAAAAAATTGATGAGGCCAATACTCCCAATAAATAATATGTCTCTCTTCAAGTTTAATAAATCCAAGTTTAAGATGTATTTATTTTGTTCAATCATTCATCTAGAAGTAAATTGAATTGATTCTATCACTTACATCAACATTATTTATATTAGTTAATTTATTTTCCTTGTAAGAAGCCTCTTCCTATCACTCATTTTCTTCCCAACAAGAGTTATCGCAACCATGAAAATTTTTTAATTATGTTTTGGAGCATTGGGAGTAGGATTTATTACACTTCCTAAAAGAGGATAATTATGGGAAGTAAGAAGAAGGTTGTGGGAAATTATCTGTTTGGTAAATTGCTTCTCAAAACAGTGTTATTCATGTCCCTTAAGAAAATTCCATGGATTCTCAAGGTGTTTATTTTCCCTTGTCTTTATGTTAGTTTATCTGTGTGGTTTAGATAGTGTTCCAACCATAGTGCTCTTCCTTTAAGAGGATTGTAGTTAAAAAATTGTATAATAGTGTTAAGCATAATAAATAGTGTTATCCTTTAGTGGTATGTACAATAGTGCTCTCTTTTCCATATACTGTCACAAGTGCACAAATACAGACTCTCCTTTTTACCTGGATAAGAGAATGATGACAGGTTTGTATTTTGCAGTGAAAAGGATGATTATATATTGGATCTAGACCATGAGCCCTTCAATGCATCATTTTCTTGCTTAACATGACCATCTTCCTTTGGTAAAGGAGCTCAATTTTTGAACTAAAATTTGTCTTCAAGACTATTTCATGATAAAGAAAGCATGCATTCATTGTCAATTTTCCTTCAAGCACGCAAACACCACAACCATGTCATTTTTCTTTCCTTGCTTAATATATTGCATCATTGTGTTTGATAGTTAATTAATTATTCTTCTATGCATAATAAATCTCTATCAAATAGCAGAGAAGGATAGCCTAACTATTTTAGAGATATATAATATGAACTTATTAGAATTTCATAGGGATATTTTGATTCTCATCTTTCTATTTCACTTATTTAGAGAAAACTATATATTCAAATACAAACTCAACTCAAATCAAACTAAAATAGAGAAGTCCAATTATGAATATGTTTCTCTCCCCACTACCTTGCATTGACATTATTTTTATGAATTATACTTGAATTTAATTGATAATAGTCTAGATTTATATATTTCATTTAGCACCAAATTTAAATCACTAGAATCATATGAATATACCATTAAATATGACCTAAATATGATTCAAATAATCTCTCCTTTAGCCTAAGCATGTGGAAGAGTAATTTCTGAGGTGTGAATTTTTATTAGGGACACTACTTGTTTGTTTGTTTTGGTTAGAAAAGGGTTTGCTCTTGGTCTTATGTGACTTTCAATTTATCATTTGTAGCATGTTGAGAAATGGGAAATAATATTATGTGACATTTATCTTGTAGAAATTGATGTTGAGTGAAAGGATACAAATTTCAACCAAACTATAGTCCACTTTGGTAAAGGGAGAGGAACATCTTAAAATATTTCCTAATAATACACCATATACAAAGTTTGAACACAAGTAATATATGGTTTTTTCTTTTGTAGATATGTTCTTTTTTCTACCCAAGATATCACAACAAGAAAAATATTGATATTGTAGGAATTGTTTGAGGACCTCATTAAGGTCGATTTTTTTGATGTCCTACTTGACTGATACCTTATGACAATAAGGCTATCAATATGAATTAATATGTTCTCGAAAAAAAGTAGATTCAAATTCTATAGATAAAATATAATAAAGAAAAATCAATGTCTTTATTGGATTGCTACTTGACTTTGGTGTGGTAGGTTACAGGAAATGGGATCGGAAAAAGGATGGGGAGACAATGCAGAGCATGCCTCGGGTATGATTCATTTGTTGTAGGAGATCCTTCAGACCCCTAAGTCATTGACTTTGGAAATGTTCTAGTAGGGGTTCCTATGGATTTTAATTTTGTGATTCTTTCACCTCATGGTTATTTTGGGAAAGAAAATGTTTTCAAAATTCCAGACAAAACACGTGGATAGGTAAATAATTTTTTTAGAATTACAATGTCCATTCCATGATATCCTCTCTTTAATGTTTGATTGTATTTTGATTGTTTCCTTTGAATCTGTTTTGTCTTTTAACTATGAAATTGAAAATACATGGTATCATGTCCATTAAACAACATCCAAAGATTGAAAATGAAATTAATATTACACAATATTGATTGAAATACTTTTAGCTCTTTTTTGTTAAAATGTTTTCATGATTATTCGAAAAGTTTAATTTCATGTTGGTATTTGAGCATACGTTGTTTATATACATTCCCTAGTGGATGCATTAGAGAATTAAATGTTGTTACCAATAAAATGACAATGATTAGACATCATAACTTAGATTGTTTGTTTTCACAAGTGTTGATGGTGCTGAACCCACCAACATGTCAGGGGATCTGCCCAGTAGGAAGTTCCAACTAGACCTTTGACCGTTTGGAGTAGGAGTCCCAGTAGTGGGTAGTAAATCTATGCCTTGATTGTGATAGCATGTAGAGGTAGGCTTGATATGTTTGTCGGAAGCAAGTGTGTGACCTTGTAGTGAGTTAAGAGAGATGCATGGGGAGGTTCTAACAAATGAAGGGGGAAATAAAATGTATCCCTTAGAATCCTATAATAGTATGAAGCTTGAAAGGAACACACGAGAAGAAAGACATCATGGGTTGGAAGCAGAATACTCCATAATCTGGGATGACGGGTTAAACCAACAACATGATTCCAACAAGATTCATACAATCATATACAAAGTAGTTCATACATGAATGCGTAAGTTAAATAACATAAATTTCTAAAGAAATCGGAATATGCTAACTACTATAACAACATATGCATGAAAACATGTTGGCTCTGTTCTATTATATAAAGTGAAAGCTCCATCCATACATACAACCATGACAGCCTCTAGCCCCAATAATGGAACATTACAGTCAACATGGTTTGCTCCTACAAAGAGATGCACTCGCTTTGCACTGTGAAGAAGCCAAGGCTCGTCACAATGCTCTCCAAGTCCTCTCTAAGAAATGCCTAACAACAATTTGGCTCCCAAAAGCCCATTCTATGAGTTATGAGGTTCTATATATAGCAAAGGGTGGGGTGACCCTTAATATTACCCTTTGTGACTCTTGGACTACCCTAATGACTCTTCAACTTCATTACATATAACTCTTTACATTACCTAATGATTGTTTTGATTCCACTAATGACACTTTGAATTTCACTTTACATTACATTTGATTACAACGAGTATGACCCATAGTAGTGATGCGACCAAGACAACTCATGACACAACTCAACATGACACTGTTGACATGTACTTGCTGACTATGGTGTCCATGTCAAGTTGTTGTGCTACTGAGTTATAGATGTATTCATGGACGTGCTTCATCTTCACCTCCACATAGCGTGGTGTTGTGGGGTCCCCAATGGTCTTGGTAATGCAAGATGGTTTTGTGCATGTACTCCTTTTTCTTGTTGTTCAATGTGCTTTGTACGTTCGTTCAACTACAAGCAAGTCTTCTAGCATGCACTCCTTTTTCATCCCATTCATCGTCTCACCATGTTCCATCAATGTACATGTTCTTGCAATTCACTCAACATGGGACATCAAATCCAAAAATCTCCTAGTCTAGCTTGATGCATCATTTTCCGTGATTAGGTCTAGGTGATTGGGAGGGAGGACAAGAAACTAAAACTGTGCAGAGCACAACTTAGGTTGGGATGAGGAATTCTAGAGCTCAGTCTACACTGTTGGGAAAAAATGCACAGTGATCACTAGTAGGCAGAATCGTGTAGTGATAGTCACCAGTGTTGGTTGCGAGATGAGACCTTGAAGGGGACAACTTCTGCATAGTTTCCAAAAGGAGGATAGAGTGGGTATGCAAAGGGGATGTTAGGAAGTTATACAAAGTTTCCAAGGGGAAGATAGAGCAAGGCTACCAGGAATTACTACGCAATTTCTGAAAGGAAGATAGAACAAGCTCGTAGAAGGACTGTTGGTCAATTCTGTACAGTTCTTAAGAGGAAGAAAAGGTAGAGTACAGCGGAACTACTGCGCAATTTTCAAGAGGAAGACAAGACAGGCCACAAGGAGACTAGCTGGGAATTATGTGTAGTTTCTTAAGGTAGTGTAGAGCAAGATAGCAAAGGACCTACTAGAGAGTACTACACAATTTATGGAGATAGTGCAGAGGCCTTACCGATCATTTCTGTGTATTTTTTGAAGGCAATGTGGGGCAAGAAACAAGGGTATCATCTGGTCATGTCTGAATAGTTTTCAAGAGTAGTGTATTCCTTGGTCTCAGTGTAACGTAGGTTTCTAGCTGTCTAGAGGGAGTTCCTATAAATGATCTTGCAGGAAGCGTAGTTTGGATCAAGCTTGGAGGCAATTTTTGTGTAGTTTTGGGAGGTAGAGATATTGATCACTTTTGGGATTACGTAGTGCAGCTGACCTGGAGGAAAACCTCAAGCACTACGAAACTTTTGGTAGCAAAGAAGTGTCACTAAGGGTTGAGACTACACAGTGTAGCTCAGTCGAGGTCCAATTGAAGTAGGTTGTCCAATTGAGCAGATTTTTAGGAAAATGGCTAAGTGTCGAAAGCAAGTGAATTTGTGAAGACTGAAAAAGCGATCACACTTAGAATATTTTTATGACAAGACAACACATACCAAAAAGAAAAAACATGTGCTTAGTGAGACTGTCTTAAAGCTAAGAGCGACAAGTGTGACACTTGAGATAGAACTTCGAACGACCATGGCGACACTTGCACGACTGTGCTTTCAACTTCTTATGTGAGTGAGACCAATGTTCACAGAGTGAAGACAACTCATGCGCACAAAGACAAACCTTCAAAATCACCAAAACAAGATTTCAAACATGACAAAGATATGCCAAAAGACAACTATTGTTCAAACAAGCAACAGGGAGTAATACACATAGAGGAAACACATGGAATGACATTCAGTTCTTGCAACCATGCATGTCATTGAAGATAGAATGATATCAGTACTTCAAGCTACAATAAGATATGGATTTTAAAATATGAGCTTTCCTTAACATACTTACCATCTATAGGGTTATGCATTTGATGAAGTTTTGATGTGGTCCTTATCTTCTATCGTAACTTAGGTTCCTTGGATATTTTACTCAACTCCTTGAGAGTCATATAGCATGTCATCTTTCCTTGTGGTCACTGAGAGATAGATATGCATAGTTTCAATGGGCGGTGACTGCTACTGAGATGACGTCCTAGGAGGACATATTTGTAGTTTTTGAATGCAAGGCAGACTGGACATCTAGGACAAAACTGCACAGTTTTGAAATGCAAGACACTTCTGTCGAATGGGGTCCTAGGAGGATACCTCTGTGTAGTTTTTTAATGCAAGACAAACTGGGCAGCTGAGGGACAATACTACACCGTTTCTGAATGCAAGGAACTGTTGCAGGATGGGGTCCCAGGAGGACACCTCTACATAGTTTCACATTGCAAGACAGACATGGTAGCCGAGGGAAAACAATGCATATTTTTTGGAGACAATGGGTTCTGGCTAAGCGAAGGACACTAGAAGAAACCACCATACAGTTTTGGATGCCAAGGGAGGTTGGGGTCTCTGTGCATTGTGCAGTTCCAATAGGCAAGGGAAAAGGCTTGAGGGTTGCAGAAGTGAAGTGTGTAGTTCTAGAAAGCTAGATGAGGCTAGGTTGCTCGAGAAACTACAGAATATGGCTAAGTGTAAGATCAGTGGAATTGATGTGAACAATGATAGAACTTTAACTGTGAACACACACTTGAACACTTAGTGATACAACATAGACCATCTAGAACATATAAAACATACTCTGCTTGATTCAACAACCTTTGTGACAAGAGTGTGTGAAGTGAGTGTGAAACATTTATATGTAAAGGGAACAACTCATACACACAAAGATTCCCCCTTGAAGTAGAGAAAACTTCCCTTTTCATGACGAACAATAATGGTGATGCCCAAAGATGACACATGCTGCATAAATATGAGAACGTGAACAACTCTTAAAATCAAGGAGGGGGCTTCAGATCATCATCTTACCAATAAGTGACCAGGGAATGATCAATCACAAGATCCATGGTAGACTCTGAAATTTGCATGTCAGCTAAAATTTTAGAGGGTAGTTTTAGCCACTGAAACATTGGCGACACAATGGTAGAACTCTAACTCTCTATATGGACCTTGTTTCATGAAAGCAAGTCTAACCCTTCTAGAAGTATTGTTCGATTCTTAGATTATCAAGGCTTCCTCACTAGCTTGAGTGAAAGATGTAGTCCCTACCATTTTCTTGATCATTCAACACATGTACCAAGCCAAGTCGACTAAGTTTTCTCGATTGGGAATTAGGGGTATATTGATGCAAAAGTAATATGTTTGTCAAAGTTTTATTTTCATCTCTGGTGTTGCTCCGCTGCTAGTAGGCCTCGACAGTACCCTGATGGAGTCACACAGGAACATGAGCATCACTTTGCTGCTAGAGAGCTTGGTCATTACCATCGCAGATTTACTTGCATCACCTCTCTGCACAGGAATACTTTCTCTTATTTTGCCTTTATTTTATTTTTTCCATTTTTCATTTTTTTACAGTTTTCAAAGAATTGTGCCTAGGAACTTATTTATTTCAGAGGTGGAAGAGGGATCCTGACTTATTGAGAGAAAAATAGGTTGTCCCTTTAGAGGAGTATGTTATACATAGCTCTACCATACTTGTTAAGTTTTTCCCCCTCTACTTACTATACTTGTATAAGATGACAAGGGTTAACCCAAGAAACAGATTAGAGTAGGCAGTGTTAGTTAAAAGTGCAAGCATTGTGTTTTCACTGAGACTCACTTTGAAAAAAACGTATTTTCCATTAGGGTATCATTAAGTGAAGATAATAAGATCTTCATATAGAGAGGTTATAGATAGATAACCAAATGTTGATAGTTGTAAAGGTACTCTTATATTTTCTTGATTTGTCTCAAGTGCCAAACACAGTTTCATGTGAAGTTAACCTACAGGTGCAAAAAAGCAAAAAAACATGAAAGAAAAGGGAAAAGTTAAAGCGAAAGAAAAAAATGCACGCAAAGAAAAACATGTAAGCAAAAAAAGCAAGAAAGAAAACCAAACAAAAACAAAACACTACTCCTACTCCTACGCTAAACATTGCATGGGCCTGCTCAAGTAAAGTAATATTTCCAATGTAGCCACTGGTGCATTGGTTGACCCATCTTGGTGAAGGCATGGTAGAAAAGAAAAATAAGCATGTAAACAATGAAACAAGAAAGATAATACAATGCAGACCAACACACTCAAAGTTTAAAAGCGTCGAGAGAAAAGAAAAGAGTAAATGTGCAAGACAAACATTCTGTGGACATAACATGGTGTTGTGACACATTGTGTGCAGGTGATGATAATGTGGACTCTTTTGACTATGAAAAACGAGGAAATATGAAAAAGGAAGACAAACTACATTTCGTAAGAGTTCTTGTTGTGTAAGACTCCTCAAGTTCATGGGCGATAGGATCGTGTGATGCTGATGGGGGGAGTGAAATCTATGAACTAGATTGATCTTCAGTGCAAACAAAAGAGTGATGAGGAGCCTAGGGTGTTTCAACAAATTTATGGTCAGAAGTGGAATTGACCTGAGGACAACGAGGGCCTAACATAACCATTTGCGTAGGATGAAGTGCCTCAACAGCTTGAGGGTTTTCCACTTCACCAATAGGTAGATCATCAAATACCAGTGGCTTAGAAATACCAACATCGACTAAATCAACATCATGATTGAATGAAGGAGTAAAGAGATCACGACAACCATGTCAGAAAATTTAATATGTTCATTGACATCCTCATGATATGATGAATCATGCCAAGGGGTTGATGAGAAACAAGAATGTTCACCCTCTATGTTTATGGAAATGACAGATGAAATATTGAATGGCTTTTCAAAGAAAGATGTGTCCTCTCCACAATGAAATGATGGACTGACATTTGGTGCATCCTGTGATTGATCAAAAGTAGAAACATCTGGCTATGACTTTTCAAAAGGAAAGTCCAAAGTGGAAGAATCACAAGAGATGTCAGGATAGAGTGGATGATGCATGGATGGAAGGAAGTCATCCTTCACCACAAGTTCTTCTTCAGATTCCTGCACACACTAATCATAAATGATAGGATAGGTTGCCTACTCAACACCAACTCCATTGACAACTTGATCCTCGTGAACATAAGATGGGGAGTCCGGAACGGGAGAACACAACATAGTACAATCCAGAGGATCAACGGAACTAGAAGACAGAAGTTGAGAAGATAAGAAAACAAGAGAACTAATGGGCTTTCAAACCACATCTTCGCAGATATCTAGAGAAGGTGGGGTGGGAGGATTTCATAGTTCAATAGATGCACGCACACCTTCTCCCACCTCGCATTGCGGAGCTAGAGCTACTTGATGAGAAGAGGACAAATGGTCACTTCTGACAACAACCCTATCCATATTAGATTTGGAAGATCTAACACCGAGGTATGCTAGGAGGGGTTCAAATGATTCTAAGATATGAAGATTCTCAGATATGTGAAGAAGATATTGAAATCTTTCATTGAGAAATTTCCAATCAATTTCATGTTCAAGAATTTGAAATGAAAGATTAGGAAATCTTTTGTGAAATTCCTCAACAAATTCATCAGGTGCTTTGCTTAATTCCATTTTTTTTTGAGTGCTTTATGATCATAATGATGGAAAGCACGATCCAAATATCCAAATAACTAATTAAGAGAGTGAACGGATGCTACGGAAATATGACACACCATTGCAGTGGATTCCCTCGAAGCGTGAATGCGAACATCGAGCAGACAATGTAATATTCATGGATTTCATGCCTTACACACAAGGCTACGAAGGTAAATCTGTGTCTAAGCTAGGCTGCTCCACCTTCACCATCGTATGTGTTACATGAAAAGTCATTCTAGAGGTTCTCCGATACCTCAAAATCCTCTCAATAAGAAAGACATGTCAGAAGATAAATTGTAGCATAAGTCATGAAAGATGTGTAGAGATTCAAAATAGACTTTAAGGATACAACTTTCTATCTGGCCCTCCTTATGGCGCCAGAGTTTTTGATGGTGCTAGCCCCATTAACATGTGAAGGGATCTCCCCAGTAAGAAGTCCCAACTATACTTCAGACCATTTAGAGTAGGAGTCATAGTAGTGGGTACTAAACCTATGCCTTGACTGTGATAGTGCATAGAGGTAAGTGTGATATCTTTGTTAGAAGCAAGTGTATGACCTTGCGGCGAGTCAAGAGAGATGTATGGGGAGGTTATAACACACGAAGGGGGAAAGAAAGTTTATCCCATAGAAGGTTGTAATAGTACACAGCTTGAAAGGAACACATGAGAAGAAAGACATCATGGGTTGGAAGTGGAATAGTCCATAACATGGGGTGATAGGTTAAACCAACAACACGATTCCAACAAGAATCATACAATCATATACAAAGTAGTTCATACATGAATGTGTAAGTTAAATAACATACATTTATAATGAAACTAAAATAGTCTAGCTACAATAACAACATATGCATGAAAACCTGTTGGCTTTGTTATATTATATAAAGTGAAAGTTCCATCCATCCATACAACCATAATAGCCTCTAGCCCCAATAGTGGAACATTACAACCATGACAGTCTGCTTCTCCAAAGAGATGCACTCGCTATGAACTATGGAGAAGCCAAGGCTCATCAAAATACTCTCTAAGCCCTCTCTAAGAAATGCCTAGCAACAACTTGGCTCCCAAAATCCTGTTCTATGAGTTATGAGGTTCTATATATAACAAACAATGGGGTGACCCTTGACATTCCCCTTTGTGACTCTTGGACTACCTTTATGACTCTTCAACTTCATTAAATATAACTCTTTACATTACATAATGACTATTTTCATTGCACTAATGACACTTGGAATTTCACTTTACATTACATTTGGTTACAATGAGTATGGCCCATAGTAGTGATGTGGCCAGGACGACTCATGACACAACTCGACTTGAAACTGCTGACATGTACTGGCTGACTATGGTGTCCATGTCAAGTTGCTACACTGTTGAGTGATAGATGTATTCTTGGATGTGCTTCGTCTTCACCTCCTATAGCTTGGTGTTGTGGGATCTCCAATGGTCTTGGTCTTGTAAGATGGTTCTGTGCATGTACTCCTTCCTCTTGTTGCTCTATGTTCTTTGTATGTCCATCCAACTGTAATAAAGTCTTCTAGCATGCACTCTATTTTCATCTCATTCGTCATCTCACCATGTTTCATCAATGTACCTATTCCTGCAATTCACTCATGACAGGATGACATCAAATCTAAAAATCTCCTAGTATAGCATGATGCATCATTTTTCGTGTTAGGGTCCAGGTGACCGGGAGGGAGGAAAATACACTTAAATTGTGCAGAGAACATCTCAGGCTAGGATGAGAAATTCTAGAGCTAAGTCTGCACTATTGGAAAAAAATTGTGCAGTAATTACTGGGAGGAAGAATTGGGCAGTGATAGTCACCAATGTCGGCTACGAGATGAGACCTTGAAAGGGAAAAAATTTGCACATTTTCTAGAGGGAGGTTAGAGTGGGGATGTAGAGGGACTACTAGGCAATTCTGTGTAGTTTCTAGGGGGAAGACAAAGCAAGGCTACTCGGAATTTCTATGAAATTTCTAAAGGGAAGATAGAACAAGCCCACAAAGGGACTGCTGGTTAGTTTTGCGTAGTTCTTGGGAGGGAGACAAGGCAAAGTGCAGGGAAACTGTTGCACAATTTTCAAGAAGAAGACAAGACAAACCATAGGGAGACTAGCTAGTAATTCTGTAGTTTCTTGAGGAAGTGCAGAGCAAGCCAACAGAGGACTTGCCAGACAAGACTACATAATTTCTGGAGACAGTGCAAAGTAAGGTAGCATAGGCCTTACATATCATTTTTGTACAATTTCTAAAGGCAGTGTGGGACAAGTAGCAAGGGGATCAGTTGTTCATGTTTGTGTCATTTTGGAGAGTAGTGTAGCCCTGGGTCTCAGTGTAGAGAAGGTTTCTAACTTTTTAGAGGGAGGCCTGATAATTGATCTTGCGGGAAGCACAGTTTGGATCAAGCTTGGAGGCAATTTCTGCATGGTTTTGGAAGGTAGACAAACTACTCACTTCTGCGGTTGCAAAGTGAAAATGACCTGGAGGACAATCTCAAGCACTGCACAGTGCTAGGTAGTAAAGCAAGGTCACGAAGGGCTGATAATACACAGTGAAGTTCAGTTAGGGTCTGGTTGAAGGAGGTTGTACGGTCGAGTATATTTTTAGGAAAATATCTAAGTGTCAAAACAAGTGAATTTTAGTAGACTGACAATGTTATCATAGACTTAGCATATTTTTATGATAATACAACATATAACAACAAGAGAAAACATGTTCTCAGTGAGATTATCTTAAAGCTAAGAGCAACTAGTGTGACACTTGAGATAGAACTTTGAACGACCATGACGACACTTGCATGAGTGTCCTTGCAACTTTGTGTGTGAGTATGACCGTTGTTCACAGAGTGAAGACAACTCATGCATAGAAGGAAAAATATTCAAAATCGCCAGAACAAGGTCTCAAGCATGAAAGAGCAATCTGTATGCCAAAAGACAAACATTGGTCCAACAAGTGATAGGGAGTAAGACACATAGATGAAACACATGGAATGGCATTTAATGCTTGCAACATGTATGTCATTGAAGGCAAAATGGTATAAGTACTTTAAGCTACACTAAGAGATGTATTTAAAAATATGAGCTTTTCTTACCATACTTACTGTTGGGCCTCAAAATAGTCCTTCTTTGCACTCCATTATTCACCAATATCTTCACATTCTACCTTCATGTCACCTCCATTCCACCTCCACATCATTACATTTACCTCACTATTGGGTCATAACTATGCTTTTCCAAAGTTGATTAATTCTTAACATTTTTAAGTGGATTTATGGTTAAAACTTAGAAAATAATATGCTTACACTTATACCTAACAATTAGAATGAGTTTGTTGACATGTGTAGGTACAAAGGAATCTTCCAAGGCATCCTTATGTGGCCTTGAATGATCAAATTCGAATTTGATAAGATAAGCCTCATGGAAAAGATCATGATCTCATGGAGAAAATCATGGACCTCATGGAGGATAGGATTATGTGTCACCATTGGTTGAGAAATATGTGGGTCAAAGGAGAGAATAGTGGGTCTACATTTATGAGGTTGTTATCATAGTTTTTGTATAAATAGGAGTACCTCCTCCATTCCAAAGGAAGGACTCTTAGAGCATTGTATCCAACTTATGATGGAATAGAATAAAGCTTTGTTTTACATATATTTCCATTATGTAGTTTTAGATATGAGGTTTACATATATTTCCATTATGCAGTTTTAGATAGAAGTTACCTTAATGTAGTATATGGAGTAGCTTGTCACTTTGTTCTTAGGAGAATTGAGCTCACTCTAGAAGGAGCAAAGAAACATGTTATTTCATATTAGATCTTATTTCATTTAATTGCTTAGCAGTTTGAGGATTGGTTTGATGAATGAGTTTTCAATTAGAGTCTTCTCAACATATGAGAAGACAACCAAGAGTCTAAGTTAGGCTCTCTCTCTCTATTTGATTTGTATGACAATTGGAATTCATCTTTTTGCTTTTATGTTTCAAAGTTATTTCATTTAGTTTACGCTTATGGATGAATCTTAGTTTAGTTTGGATTAGTACATGAGAGGACAATCAAGAGACTAAGTTAGTCTTTCTCTCGTTGAATCTGAACAACAATTAAAGTTCATTCTCTTGTTTGCATTTCAAGTTTCTAGTTTTATGATTTCTCTATGATACTGTAGGGAAGGACAACTAGGATCTCCTTAGTTAGGAGCCTCTTCCCTTGCATATTATATTGAATCGTAAATAATCTCACTAGACATAGAGTTAATTGCCTACTCCTGCATATATATTGTTGGCATCATCAAAAGTTTACGAGTTTCCCTGGTCGATAATTTAATGCAGCAATTTAAGCCTAATAAATTGCCCAACATTTTGGCGCTGTTGTAGCCCAACACTTACCCTCCAGAGGGTTATGCATCCGACAAAGTTTTCATGTGGTCCCGATCTTCTATCATAAATTGGGTTCCTTGGTTCTTTTACTCAAATCCTTGAGAGTCATCTAGCATGTCATCTTTCCATGTGGTCACTAAGAGACAGTTCTGTGCAATTTCAGCGGGCAGTTTCACTGCGCAATCTCAGAAGTGATTTGGGTAATTTGAGACGAGATCTATATAGGTATTTATGATTTCCTCTAAATATCATCTAATCTAATGTGATTTTTATTCATGTAAGATGTGCTTTGACTGTAATACAAGGAATCCCACATGGCCATTGATCACTTATGGGATTTTCGTTTTCCTAGATTGTTCTGCATCTCATCGTAGTCTTGGTGTTCACATTAGCTTTTCCAGGTATGAATTTTAATCTTTTAATATTTACTACTAAAATTGCAATGTGTATTTCTTTTTTTTAGGCACTAAAATTGTTGAGAGGTCCTTGTACACTTTGTGGTTTCTTCTTGTATTTGTGATGTCTGTAAGAAAATTAATTAGAAGTAAAGTAGCATATTCTGTTTTGAGGGTTTTGTTGGATAAGTGATGTCCTCTTCACAACAAGTTTTTTAAATTAAAATTAATATGGCATATCCCTTTTTGATTGTTTTGTTTAGCATGAGTGCAACTATCTCCTTGTAATGCATATTGAGTAATACGTTGCACATTGATCTGTTAAAAATGCACATTAGTGAAGATGGTGTTCTTATAGTTAGCGCAACACAATAGTATTTATCATAGGAAGACCTTCATGACATATATGCCCCTATAAAAACCTACATGAGAGATATGCTTTGGTCCTCTCATCATCTTAAGGTAGATATTTTATTCTTTTCTATAATTGTAACATATTATCCCTAATTTAGGCACTAACATTGCTTAGAGGTACTTGTGTGTTTTTTGTTTCCCTATTGTCTTTTCGATATCGTTTTAATTGCAAGCTAACTTGAAATAAAAAATTAAGTGACATATATTTCCACAAGGATGTTGATATGTATTAATGACATTATCTCCTTGTAATGTATATTTAATGATACATTGTAAAATCCTACGTTAAAGTACATATTAGTGAAGTTTGCACTCTGATATTTAGCTTAACATAATAGTGATTAACATTGGACAGTCATGACAGATATGTTGATACAATTAATAGCAATTAATAAACACAACATTACATCATTTAAGAGTGTATAAATTGGGATAACACAATTGGACATGGTGATTTTGAACATCTCATGGTCTATATCCATACATGTATGCTCATCAAAT
Organism: Pinus taeda; assembly: GCA_000404065.3. Classification (NCBI taxonomy): domain Eukaryota; kingdom Viridiplantae; phylum Streptophyta; class Pinopsida; order Pinales; family Pinaceae; genus Pinus; species Pinus taeda. The sequence goes on along the minus strand of APFE030736465.1, from coordinate 76,342 downwards.
GTTGTAGTGTTAGGTGCATATTCATTGTCTACAATCAAATAGGTGATTGCCCTATTTCATGTAAATGCTTATATATGGTAGGAGATATGTCACATTTGAATTATGATGTTTATGTGTTGTAACTGATTATTTCATTTTTTTACTTGGAGACAAAAAATATTGTCTACCACTAATCAACATGGAAAAATAGCCCCTAAGACTGAATTTGCTGTCAGTTGTACTATTTTACAAAAATTGGCTGAATTTTACTGGATTGATGGGGGAAGCATGAGAAGTTATTTCAGCTGATTCTACCAAGAGTTTGCACCTAGGACTTTTACCCAATGCCATCCCTTTCAAATTTGTGGTATTCGGGTGCGGCAAAGCACATTGGAAATGGAATCCTGGTGGAAAAATTAATTTCATGTTGACCTAAACAGTGAACCAATACTTCATTCCCAAGCAGAGAGGGTTTATGAATGAATCTATCTGAGAAATTTGGTGCATGTAGTGGTAGGCAGAACATTGTAGACCAGAGGTGTAAAGGTGCCTACTCAAATGTATGTTGTGTTTTTGGTAATGTGAATTAATGGATGGGATATTACATTTGTTACAGTCTATGAATAAAAGGGGATACACATGCAATTCGCTGATTAAGGCCACTTTATATTCTTTATGTTGTGTTTTGACATAAATTTAACTCTTTTGCTTGCTCACCTTTAGTTTTCTTGAATCTTTCCTAAACTATTTTAGGACTATTGTCTCTAAAATCCCTTTGAGTCACCTATTTATCTTATGGTTGGGCTACAACGAACGTTGCTTAAGATATCAATAACTTCTCCTACTAAAAAAATTCTTAATTAATTTGTCTGTCTTTAGTTTCTTTTCTACTCTTTATTTCTCCAGTTTCTATGATATTAGCCTTGTAAAGAAACCATTAGAGAATATCCTCCCTTTGTAGGTTTTCAACTAAATATATTGACATTTGGCATTGCATTGAGAGGTGAATTCTATAATATACATCTCTAGTATGCCAAAAAACCATAAATATATAAAGTTGATGAATTATCAATAAAATATAGACCAATGTAGATTTGTATTAACTGTGTATCTATCATGTGTTGAGATTCAAGGTGCAAACAATTTTTAGAGTGCAAAAACTTAAGGAAAGGTTCACACTTCAAAGGATTTTGTATGTCTTGGTGCTTGACATATCTAGGGTTAAGATAGATCAATGTAGGGTGATTTGAATTAGGATACAAATAAATATCACTTTTTGATATATTCATCTCCGTCTCTCTCAACCATGTTTGACATTTTTCTTATTTCATGTTTTGGTTGGCTTGCTAGATTATGACCACATTTGTGCTTGTTTATTGCAATATACTGTTCATATTTCTTGCAAACAATATCTTATTAATCAGCTTGGGCCTAGAGCATATGAATTTATAGAAGAATGAATTCATGGCAATATTTTAGTTATGTATTCTAGTTGCGAATGGGAGCATACACAATGGAATAAAAGAAGAAAAATGGAAATATAATGAATAGAGGTAATGTGTTTAATGTTGGAAAATATCACCAATAAGTATCTACACTAAGGATAATTACTAATCCAAATTCACACCTTGTTACATAATAAAAATAAGGTTTAAGCACATTCATCATGGTTGCTTGTAAAGACAAAAAATTAAATTAGTGGGTCCAATTTTGGACCATTGATCAGTCTTAGCTTCATTCTCTTAAGGCGTTCCCAAAGATCTCTAGGTAACAACCAACTACTCCTACAAGCTATAACATTGATCCATAGAAATCTATAATCATTAATGCCCTTCATATTGGTGGGTATGTGTTATATCTTTGTACCAGTATCCTCATGCATAGGTCATATATGTTAGCAGCAATGAGATCATACACAATTGAGATGCAACAAAAAGGAATATCTGCCAAGATGCTAAAAAATAAATTGTAAATGGTAAAATATGATGGTAAGTATAAGTCATCACTATCAAAAAAGTTAATATCCCTTGCTACACACAAAGAGAAATTTATCCACACAAAGGAACAAGTTCATGTAGCAAAACTTCAAATGTCCACTAGGTTGGTTTTTGATAACTTTAATGATGTCAGGTGAGTGTATTTGACTGGCTTCTTCCAACATTAAAGAGATTTGGGTTGGAATCATATAATTAGTCATTGTTTTGCATGATGAATGTTTTATTTTCAGACCTATTGTTTTCTTATCTAAAACTCCACTAAGGAAAACTCAAATAATGCACATGCAGGAAAATAGAAATCGAGAAAATGAAAGTTGACAACTCAGCTGATGTAACAACTAATTCCTCCAATACCTGCCACGATTGCTCATGGGAAAGAAAGTGTAGAATATGAGAATTCAACATATAATCTTGCTAAAACAACCTCGTGAGATGCATGCAAGTTAGCTTCCACGTCCAACAAAGATATGGGAATGAAAGCTGAAAATGAAAACCTGTATATATCTAGTTGGGTTCACTTAGAATAATCAATCAACTGTATTGCAATTAGGATTTTGTTAGTTCTACCTGTAGTTTTGTATCCACTCTATTGTTTGTAATATTGACCATCTCTATTAAGATTTTTTTTATATCCAAAATGCACAATTTTTTCCTTTTAACATGAAGTCTTCTAAGAAATATTGTACACAATTTTTTACTTGCTTGAATTATCTATCACATGGTCAAACTATATTTTTTAGTACAGGAAGCATTTTATGAAAATCAATCAAATTCACATCTTCATTTGACAAGGCCTTTGGCAAGCTTCATAACCCTAAAATATTGAATGCAATTTTTTTTTTGGGGATAGAAGAAAGCTTCATGGATAGAGCAAAGAATTTGGAAGATGAGTTCTCCAGGTAGTATTTCTCTTTGAATAAGACCACTATTTGCGGTGGATTGTCAATATAATTTATAGTTGTTTATCAAGATTCAGTAAAAATATTATCATTTTTTGATTGATTATTAATTGTTGGATTTGTTATTTCTGCTTCTTTCTCTTTCTTGAACATTTTTTGCTAGCTAGTTTGAACTAACTGAGGATCAAACATTCGTGGTATTTCTGTAATATTTTAAATGCTTGTTTGTATTGAATCAAGTATTTTCTATAAAAGATCAATTGATGTGTTAAATATTGGAAATTACAAGTATGGTAAATATGGGAAAGCTATTGGTGTTTTACATGTAAATCTACAAAACAGATCAAAACTACTCTTATTTTATATTTTCATCATAATGATCACTGTTGTTTTGAGTTTGAGTGATTAAGGATGGCCACAAGTGTTCCATCAAATTAGATGTTTGGTGTTGCAATTCAATATGGATTCCCCATTCAAGAATCATATAGAAACTAGAATCTAAAAGTTACATTCCAAAATAATCCTATTTGGGGGATTACTAGTGGTGATTGCTACATATTTTCGACGTTGGAAATTTGCTCCAAATCAAAAATAATATATTGTACCACAGGTCAAGAACACAATGGGAAGGGAATTGTCTTTGCAATTTATCGACTTATATTGTAGTGATCCATAAATATAAGAAAAACATTAATAATTTGATATAGACAAATTGGCTTATTCATATGTGATAATGGACCCAAATAGTATTTCTTATCTGAAGAAATGCTCATTAAACTTGGGCATTCTTGACATCATCGACCTCTAGCCTTGGACTTATTCACTTAGCCTTTTACATTATCCAATTATATACATGTATATAAGGCTATCCTATTATTGTATCCTTTTTACTTCATTTCATTTTATTCTAGACTTAGCCTTGGATTTTTCTAGGAATTTTGTTTGCACTCTTACACTGTATTAAGTAATCTACAACTTGAGCTTTCTAGCATGTAACTTAGTTGGCATGATTGTGCCTGGAATTCCTTGAAGGTTAAATACTAATTTTACTAAGGTGCTATTTTCTATGGTGATGTTTTATTTGCTTTGTTTATACAAGTCATCTAGCCACATAATGGACACTATTTTCCAACTGAAGAAAACTTGTTTGAGGTTCTTACTTTTATCGGAAAAAATTCCATTTGTTAGAGCCTAGATTTACCTCAGGCTAAAAAGGTAAGCTTCTAGGTCCACATCAAACCATGCTCAGCCTCGTAGCTAGCCCTACGAGGACAAGAGAGGGCTCTCTCCAGGTCAATCTCAGCGGAAAATAATCAAATGGGCTTGACATGACTAATTTTACAACTAATCCTAGGCTAGGTATGAAGTGCAAGGATTGAATTTGAGTTTTTTGGGTGTTTTGAGTTGGAAAAAGGCAAAGGCAAATTTGGATCCGGGGATGAGGCATAGTTTTTGCAGAGTTTTGATTGGGGCAAGGAAGGCAATTGTTTTGATGCTTTATAATGGATAAATGGATGGATCAGACAAGTGATGAGCCAAGGAGGGCAAGAGAGTCTCAAGATTCCTCCTCAAACAAATGAAAACATTGAAAATTAAACAAAACTAAAAGGCAGAGCACAGTAGTTCAGTGAATTCTAACTTAATCTCTCATTTGTTTAATTTCCAAAGAAAAAAGAAGGGAAAATGATTCACATAAACATCAATGAACTTACAATTACATAGAGATAAACAACATCAAAACACAGAGCCACATGGATCCCAACAAGTGCTACAAAACCCTGGTCTTTCCTTTGCCAAAAATGCAAAGATAGAATGTACAATGATGTGCCAAGCAATCCCAAGTGTCCAACCTTCTACCAAAATCCAACCCCTACACTATGAAATTCATAAAATATATACATTTTCTCATCCTTGTACTAAGGGATTGAGCTCAACCATTTTCTTCAAAATAGAATTAGTTACATTAAACTTGGGCCAAATTTCTAACAATAGGTGCTGAAGATGAACTCGTATCTCCTAAACCATAATACTTTTTACAAAAATGAAAGAGGTTTTTGTAGATAAGGTCGTGATGGAGAAAAACCTCTCTCAAAGTAGGAAAATTCATTTCCAGTAGCTCGTAATCTGTTCCACAAAATCATCTCTAAAACAGAAAATCATTAAAACTTTAATTCTGTGAAAATGAGCTGTAAAGATCTAGTCACACATCCCAATCCATGACACCTGTGAATGAACTGAAAGAGGTTTTTGTTATATGGCTCATTCTTAACAAAAAATTCCTTGGTTTTTGCAAAATTACTTTCCATCTGTTGAAAATGGCTCCACACTAAAATGACTAAAACAGTAAAAAATATGAAAATTTGCTTTGTTTTACTGTAGGCTCCAAATATCACTATATATCTCCCACATAGTAGCACCTGTGCATAGACCGAAGGAGGTTTTTGTTATGTAATATGTGATGAACAAAAACCTCTTTCACTTTTCAAAAATTTCTTACCACTAGTTTAGAAACTGATTTTTTACTAAACTTGTCATTGTGTGCAGCAACTGACCTCGAAACATGCATAACCAAGAATCACTCATTTATTTCTTCTAATCCAGGAACTGGTTATGGGAGTGTGATATACCGTTGGAAATATTTTTCCGAGCTCCTTCTGATGGAAACACTTGTGACATGTTTTGTGCTGAACATCATGTGCAAAACATATAACAAAACCAGACATAGTAAGAGCTCATGTCGATCCTTGGTGACACGCTGCGAAGACTGGAACCAACATCGTATCCAATGGGGATGGTAGCTCCTTGGAGGTGCCAAGAACTACAGGTCTCTGGAAAGTAGATAGTGCCTCTTCCATTGGGCATAGATGGTCAAACAAATGAAAACCCAAAACAACTCATACCAATCCAAAAACATATACATACTGCAACTTGTACATAAACGAATACCGAAAACTGAAATGCTGCCTCAAATAGCTTATTTATGTACAAATCTAACCCACTTTGCTGCAAAATTGATAGATCAAGTAATGTTGTAATGCCATATCAACCAATCAAGTAACTGTGACAAGCATGCTACTTGAAAGTGCTTCAACCAAGACACATATGTAAATGTTGATAGCCATACATGCACATAACGAGTCTGGTTGTGTAAAAGAAAATTTGATCTATCATTCAAACTGAAAAAATACTCCATATATGTTGCAATAGGATCAAAGAAACCAGACTCTGTTTGCTACCCTAATTCCTCAACACAGACCTCCAACTGCAAATTGTCAATGCAAACATCTACGAGCAGCTATATTGTTTCTTGTTTTGAAGGAGGGAGAGTTTCCAAGAACTTTTTGGGATCTCGGAATTCATATGATTTGATCTGATCATTTAAATACTGAATCTCCTTCTCAAATTTTTCAACAACTAACTCAAAGAAACCAGTTTTAGCTTCAGGAGGAAAATTTGGTGATCTAAAAAATTGAAGCACAACAATGAAAAATGCTTCATTAATTTCAATATCCTCTAACAAATCTCTAACTTATTTTAAAGCTTCACAAAGCATAGGGTCTACCACATACCCTACCATTTTATTTTAGTGCATGAATGGATCAGTGAGCATTGGAATCTCTGGATTGAGTTAGAGTCACCAGTTGAATGTTTCAGCCTTCAAATGTGTTTGACTACTGTCCACCATCAACAATCAGAGCTAACTTGATACATGTACTGGGGAAATTTGCAAATTAGATATTCCGTTTATAAGACTAGACAGGAGATTGACTGAAGTAGCTTTTATCTACTTGCGCTAATGCAAAGCAAAAGCATTTCGAAGGCTATCTGGCTAATCTTCAGACTCCGTCTGTAGTCTATAAAACAAAGAACACTAACAAATAAATAAACTTTTCTTCCCTAGTATGGTCGCCACTATGTTAGAGCCTAGATTTACCTCAGGCTGAAAAGGTAAGCTTTTAGGTCCACATCAAACCATGCTCAGCCTCATAGCTAGCCCTACGAGGACAGGAGAGGGCTCTATTCGGGTCAATCTCAGCAGAAAATAATCAAATGGACTTGAGATGACTGATTTTACAACTAATCTTAGGTTAGGTATGAAGTGCAAGGGTTGAATTTGAGTTTTTTGGGCGTTTTGAGTTGGAAAAAGGGAAAGGCAAATTTGGGTCCGGGGATGAGGCACAATTTTTGCAGAGTTCTGATTGGGGCAAGGAAGGCAATTGTTTTGATGCTTTATAATGGATAAATGGATGGATTAGACTGGTGAGGAGCCAAAGATGGTAAGAGAGTCTCAAGAGTCCTCCTCAAACAGATGAAAACATTGAAAATTAAACAAAACTAAAAGGCAGAGCACAATAGTTCAGTGAATTCTACATTAATCTCTCATTTGTTTAATTTCAGAAGCAAAAAGAAGGGAAAATGATTCACATAAACATCAATTAACCTACAATTACATAGAGATAAACACCATCACAACACAAAGCCACATGGATCCCAACAAGTGCTGCAAAACCCTGGTCTTTCTTTTGCCAAAAAATTAGAGATAGAATGTACAATGATGTGCCAAGAAATCTCAAGTGTCCAACCTTCTACCAAAATCCAAACCCTACACTATGAAATTCATAAAATATATACATTTTCTCATCCTTGTACTAAGGGATTGAGCTCAACCATTTTCTTCAAAATAAAATTAGTTACATTAAACTTGGGCCGAATTTCTAAAAATAGGTGCTAAAGATGAACTCGTATCTCCTAAACCATAAAACCTGTTACAAAAATGAAAGATTTTGCTGTAGATAAGGTCGTACTACAGAAAAACCTCTCTCAAATGTGGAAAATTCATTTCCAGTAGCTCGCAATCTGTTCCACAAAATCATCTCTAAAACAGAAAATCATTAAAAATTTAATTATGTGAAAATGAGCTGTAAAGATCTAGTCACACGTCCCAATCCATGACACCTGTGAATAAAATGAAAGAGGTTTTTGTTATATGGCTCATGATTAACAAAAACCTTCTTTATTTTTGCAAAATTACTTTCCATTTGTCGTAAAATGGCTCCGTACTAAAATGACTAAAACAGTAAAAAAAATGAAAAATTTCCTTTATTTTACTGTAGGCTCCAAATATCATTGTATATCTCCCACATAGTAGCACATGTGCATAAATTAAAGGAGGTTTTAGTTATTTAGTATGTGATGAACAAAAACCTCTTTCACTTTTTAAAAATTCCTTACCATTAGTTCAAAAACTAATTTTGTACTAAACTTGTCATTGTGTGCAGCAACTGACCTCGAAACATGCATAACCAAGAACCAGTGATTCATTTCTTCTAATCTAGGAATCAGTTATGGGAGTGTGATATACTATTGGAAATATTTTTCCGATCTCCTTCTGATGGAAACACTTGTGACATGTTTTGTGTTGAACATCATGTGCAAAACATCTAACAAAACTAGACATAATAAGAGCTCATGTTGATCCATGGTGACAAGCTGCGAAGGCTAAAGCTAACATTGGCTCCAATGGGGATGGTAGCTCCTTGGAGGTGCCAAGAACTATAGATCTCTGGAAAGAAGATAATGCCTCTTCCATTGGGCATGGATGGTCAAACAACTACAAACCCAAAACAACTCATACCAATCCAAAAACATATACATATTGCAACTTGTACATAAACAAATACTGAAAACTGAAATGCTGCCTCAAACAGCTTATTTATGTACAAATCTAACCCACTTTGCTACAAAATTGATAGATCAAGTAATGTTGTAATGCCATATCAACCAATCAAGTAACTATGACAAGGATGCTACTTGAAAGTGCTTCAAACAGGACACAGATGTAAATGGTGACAGCCATACATGCACATAACGAGTTTGGTTGTGTAAAAGACAATTTGATCTATCATTCAAATTAAAAAAATACTCCATATATGTTGCAATAGGATCAAAGAAACGAGACTCTATTTGCTACCCTAATTCCTCAATGCAGACCTCCAACTGCAAACTATCAATGCAAACATCTACGGGCAGCTCTATTGTTTCTTGTTTTTAAGGAGGAAGAGTTTCCAAGAACATTTTGGGATCTTGGAATTCATATGATTGGATATGATCATTTAAATACTGAATCTCCTTCTCAAAATTTTCAACAACTAACTCAAAGAAACCAGTTTTAGCTTCAGGAGGAAACTTTGGAGATCTCAAGAATTGAAGCACGGCAATGAAAAATGCTTCATTAATTTCAATATCCTCTAACAGATTTCTAACTTTTTTTAAAACTTCACAAAGCATAGGGTCTGCCACATACCCTACCATTTTATTTTAGTGCATGAATGGATCAGTGAGCACTGGAATATCTGGATTGAGTTGGAGTCACCAAGTGAATGTTTCAGCCTTCATATGTGTCTAACTGTTGTCCACCATCAACAATCAGAGCTAACTTGATACATGTACTGGGGAAATTTTCAAATTAGATATTCCGTTTATAAGACTAGACCGAAGATTGACTGAAGTAGCTTTTATCTACTTGCGCTAATGCAAAGCAAAAGCATTTCGAAGGCTACCTGGCTAATCTTCAGACTCTGTCTATAGTCTATAAAACAAAGAAAACTACCAAACAAATAAACTTTTCTTCCCCAGTATGGTCACCACTATGTTAAAGCCTAGATTTACCTCAAGCTGAAAAGGTAAGCTTCTAGGTCCACATCAAACCACGCTCAGCCTTGTAGCTAGCTCTACGAGGATAGGATAGGGCTCTCTCTGGGTCAATCTCAACGGAAAATAATCAAATGGGCTTGAGACGAATGATTTTACAACTAATCTTAGGCTAGGTATGAAGTGCAAGGATTGAATTTGAGTTTTTTCGGCGTTTTGAGTTGGAAAAAGGGAAAGGCAAATTTGGGTCCGGGGATGAGGCACAGTTTTTGCAGAGTTCTGATTGGGGAAAGGAAGGCAATTGTTATGCTTTAGAATGGATAAATGGATGGATCAGACCGGTGAGGAGCTAAGGAGGGCAAGAGAGTCTCAAGAGTCCTCCTCAAACAGATGAAAACATCGAAAATTAAACAAAACTAAAAGGCAGAGCACAACAGTTCAGTGAAATCTACCTTAATCTCTCATTTGTTTAATTTCAGAAGAAAAAAGAAGGGAAAATGATTCACATAAACATCAATGAACTTACAATTACATAGATATAAACACCATCAAAACACAGAGCCACATGGATCCCAACAAGTGCTGCAAAACCCTAGTCTTTCCTTTGCCAAAAATGCAGAGATAGAATGTACAATGATGTGCCAAGAAATCCCAAGTGTCCAACCTTCTACCAAAATCCAACCCCTACACTCTGAAATTCATAAAATATATACATTTTCTCATCCTTGTACTAAGGGATTGAGCTCAACCATTTTCTTCAAAATAGAATTAGTTACATTAAACTTGGGCTGAATTTCTGAAAATAGGTCCTGAAGATGAACTCGTATCTCCTAAACCATAACACCTGTTACAAAACTGAAAGAGGTTTTTGTAGATAAGGTCGTTTTGGAGAAAAAAATCTCTCAATTTTGGAAAATTCATTTCCAGTAGCTCGCAATCAGTTCCACAAAATCATCTCTAAAACAAAAAATCATTAAAAATTTAATTCTGTGAAAATGAGCTGTAAATATCTAGTCACACATCCCAATCCATGACACCTGTGAATAAACTGAAAGAGGGTTTTGTTTTATGGCTCTTGCTTAACAAAAAGCTCCTTGGGTTTTGCAAAATTACTTTCCATCTGTTGTAAAATAGCTCCGCACTAAAATGACTAAAACAGTAAAAAATATGAAAAATTTGCTTTGTTTTACTGTAAGCTCCAAATATCACTGTATATCTCCCACATAGTAGCACCTGTGCATAAGCTTAAGGAGGTTTTTGTTATTTAGTATGTGATGAACAAAATCCTCTTTCACTTTTCAAAATTTCGTTACCATTAGTTTAGAAACTGATTTTGTACTAAACTTGTCATTGTGTGCAGCAACTGACCTCGAAACATGCATAACCAAGAATCACTCATTCATTTCTTCTAATCCAGGAACTGGTTATGGGAGTGTGATATACCGTTGGAAAGATTTTTCCGAGCCCCTTCTGATGGAAACACTTGTAAGAGCTCATGTTGATCCTTGGTGACAGGCTGCGAAGACTGGAACTAACACCATTGACAATATTGATGATGTTAAGGTATATATCATATAAATCCTTTATATTATAGTGTTCATCATATTTCATTTATTATACTCTGCATTGTATCTTCTTTATTTTTCAAAAAAGGAGCTCAATATTGACGGTAAGAAGCATGAATTGAACAAAGAGGAAAATAATAACATTGAAGTGACAAAATGAAAATTAAAGAGAGAGAGAATAGAATTGGACTAATGGTACATGTAGAGACAATATCTCACATAAGACACACATAAAGATTGGTGGTCAAGTCCTCATAGTTGATGAATTCACCTGAAATGCCTTGACAACATAATGATAATTTTTTGAAGTGATGAAACATTATTTCATGTGTAAATATTTCTCTAACAAATATTAAGCTGGAAAGTCATATTGTAATACTTGAATTTTTATATAATATAATTTTCATTGTTCAAATTATTTATAGTTGCACTTGATATTATTTAGTATTATAATTAACAATTGTAACTTTGTGTTTTCTTATTAGATGAACATGCACATTGTATGACATTTTCTTTTTTAAAATTTAGTTGCAAAATCATACTAATTAATTTATGTTGACTAATAATGAATGCATATAATCAATCTAAAACTACTAAATTAGTAGTTTATGTTGATTAATGATGATCGCAAGTAAAATGAATATACGACTAAATTAGTTGCTTGTAATGGTTGCTAATGAAAATAAATAAAATGATAATAAACTACTAAATTAGTCATTTATATAATGAATATGAAACTACCAAAAAAATATAAATGGCTACTACAAATGATAAATTTGTGATTACAAATGACCATTAAATTTTTCATATATTAAGCTATTAGTAGCTAATTTACAGTATCTTATAACACAACCAAAATTTAGTCATATTTCATTGGTCATTAATTGGTTTCAAACGATGACTACAATTTTCATATATATGACTATTAGTAGCTAATTTACAGTATCTTATAACACGACCAACATTTTGGTCATATTTCTTTAGTCATTAATTGGTTTTTTTAGGTGATCATTCACTAATATATTTTGTTGTATATTTGGTCATCAATTGTGGAAATTAATAACTAAATCAATGACTAAATTAATGACCAAATTTATGACTAAATATACTACTAGATAATAAAATTGAGACAACCAATTAATGACTAAGCTAAAAAGGACTAAATCTTGGTCACATTATAAGATACTATAAATTAGCTACTATTGGTCTCCGATAAAAAAATAGTCATTTATATGCAAATTTTAGTCATTTTTTTAGTAACTACTTAGCCATTTTGTACTAGTGCTAGCTCTAGGGACGAGTAACTTAACGTGCCAAAGGATCCAGAGCACTTGTCCCAACCTAAGCTCCAGGACTAATAACTCAATCCAAGTTATCCTAGGGATCCAGAGAGTTTGTTTCAACCCATATCCATAGGAAAAAAGCTAAGAGCCAATTAAAAAACAAGCAAGTAGAAAAACCCATAATGCCATGGCTATCTAGGAAATGGAAAAGCAAGGCTCAAATCACTATCAATCTAGGAAATTCTCCATGCCAATGACAACACATAATTAGATAATCACATGCATATACCATGCATCCAAAAATCAACAAGGAGATCATACATGTAGCCTATTACCTGCAAGTAATCTAGATGTAGTTGTTGATCTCAATGTCGCCTCGTGCTTCCTTTCTTCCTTTTCCTTCTTTCTCTAATCCAAATGAATACGGGTGTGCTGCAAGCATTCTCTAAAAATTCTCTAAGTGTGCTAGAGTGTATGAGAGAGAGTGAATGAAATGAGAAAGCCACAACTAAAATTAGCAAAAGGCATCAACTAATCCTTTGTGACACAATTTTATTAATGATGCCTCTATTTTTCTCATTTCCCTCTATTTTTTGTTCAATTTTCTCCTCATGCAAATATCTGACCATTCATCTCCCTTTTCTCCTATTTTCCTTTATTTTCATAAATAGATGCCAATTAATGCCCTTTTTCCTTTGCCAATGTATTTTCCAATTTCCATAGCCATTAAATAAACACAAGTGAAGCCCATTACTATGTTTTTACCTAACATTCATCTTGGAATATGTATCCCATGACCATAGTCTTATTTTAGTTACATTTAAAATCAACCAAGGGCTATTACAAACCCCTCCACCTTGGGGGAACACTGTCCTTGATGTTCAATGACACTAATATACCAACAATTTTTTTTTTCCCATGGAGCTTTATAACATAACTTGATGCAACATTTACATCATATCCATCTGCTGAAGTCATAACAAACATACCATGAATACCATACCACTTATTTGATCTTTATAACACAACTCGATGAGGTATTTACAACATACATATGCATATATAAACATAATCAAAACACAACATCAAACACATACATCACAATGCATTTTCTCAATCAACAAATAAAGAAGGATATAAAGCCAACATCTAATCAACCATCTCCCACATAGCTTCATCAGGACCAAAGTGCTTCCACTCCACTTAACTTGCATGATTTCTTAATTCTGGAGCATGAGCATCTTTTGCTATAACATGCACTGAGTTTCCGGATGAAATTCTCCTTCTGGTTCGACCTACGGTATGAACCAATCAATCACTTGATCAACATCCTTCACATATATTTTAAGTAATGAAACATGGAAAACATCATGGACTTTCACCATTGGTGACAATGCAATTCTGTAGGCCATTGCTCCAATCCTCTCAAGGATCTCAAAATGCCTGCAATACTAAGGTGCCAACTTAGCACATGATCCAATTCTCAAAGATATCTTCTTAGGCTTGATGCACAAGTACACATGCTCCCAAAGCTAAAACTCCTTGAAAGATTTGTGCTAATATGCACAACTCTTCTGCATATCCTGTGAGTCCTTTAGATTCTTCTTGATAACCGTCATTTCATGTTTCATATTTGCCAACATGTGTGGTTCGATCAATGCTTTGTTTACTAGATCACCGACCTAATGGGAGTATTACAACTATAATCGTAGAGATCCTCAAATCGACTCACCATCAAGGACTCCTGATACTCGTTATTGTATGCAAATTCTACCAGTGGAAGATACTCCTCTCACCTCCTCTGTTGATGCATGATAAACATCCTTGGCATGTCCTCAAGAATCTTGTTAACCCTCTCTATTTGTCTATCTATCTGTGGATGATGAGTTTTACTGTAGGCTAACATTTTCCGCAAGCCTGCAAAAAACTCCCTCCAAATCCTAGAAGTGAACTTGGCATCTCTGTCAGATAAAATTTTCTTGGGAACACCATCCAACCTTAATATCTCCTTGATGAATATCTAAGCTATGTCTCTATCTAAATTAGTAGACTTTATTACAAAGAAGTGAGCTACCTCGGTCAATCTATCAACCACAACCATAATGGAGTCATGTTATCTCTATGTCATCGTAAAACCAGTAATGAAGTCCATGGAAATGACCTCTCATTTCCATTCTTGAATTGGAATTGGCTACAACAGACCAATTGGTGCTTACATCTAGCCTTTACCTGTTGAAATCAAGGCACCTAGAAACAAAATCAGCCACCTCTTTCTTGAGATTTGGCTAATAGTAGACCTTCTTGATTGTTGTCAAAGTTTTCTGATATCTTAGGTGACCAAAATACAGTTTGATGTGAAACTCCCTCAATATAAGATTCTTAAACTCACTGTCATCCAACATATATATCATATTCCCGAATCTGACCAAGCCATCTTTTGTGAGATGATAATACACGTCCTGATGACTTGTACCTTATTGTTGTATCCTTTGCTTGGGGTGCTAGTACCTGTCATCATGTTGCCCTGCATGTAAGAACCACTCCCATAAGTCTATCCCATATGAAATCATAGTTGATGTATGATTCACCCGTATTCTCTCGCTAAGAGCATCTCGAACCATGTTCTCCTTTCCCTTGATATAATTGATCTCGAATTAAAACTCACTGAGGGTAGACAACCATATAGATTGCTTTGCATTCAAATTAGGTTGGTCAAATAAGTATCTCAACCCACTGTGGTCACTGATCAGAACAAATCTCTTGCCAAGAAGATAATTCCTCCACATCTTCAAGGCATGAATAATAGTTGCTAACTCGAGATCATGAGTCACATACTTAAACTCATGTTCATTCAGCTTCCTTGACTCATAGCATACCACTTGTCCTTGCTGCATCAGGACTCCACCAAGTCCTTCCCTGCAATTATTTGTGCACACCACAAACTCTTCATCTAGATTTGCAATCTTTAAGAATGAAACATTTGTAAGCAAATTCTTCAACTGATCAAAGTTGGATGCACACTCGTCTATCCATTCAAAATTATTTCCTTTTCTCTACACATATTTAATAGGATAACCAATCCATGAGAAGTTCCTGATGAACCACATGTAGTAACCTACCAATCCCATGAATGATCTCACCTTATCCACATTCCTAGGAGTAGGCCACTCCATTACAGCTCTAATCTTTTTGGGGTCCCAAGTAATGAACTTATGTCTTTAAGAAAATACACTTGCTCAGCTTGGCATACAAATGATGCTCTCTAAACAACCTCAACACTACTACCAAGTGTTCTACATGCTCTTCCTCATTCTTAGAATATATCAATATATCATTAATGGACATTATCACAAACTTTTCTAGATAAGGATGCAACACACTATTCATCAAACACACAAAAGTAGCTAAATCATTAGTTAAACAAAAATGAACCACAACATACTCATAATTCCCATACCTAGTACGAAATGTAGTCTTGTAAATGTCATCTTCTTTGATGCGTACCTGATTATATCCTGATCTCATATTAATCTTCGAGAAAAATATTGCTCCCTTAAACTGATTAAATAAGTAATCAATTCTCAACAGTGGATACCTATTCCAAATATTTACCATGTTTGTTTTGTCTATAATCAATGCGCAACCTGAGAATACCATAGTTCTTCTTTACAAACAAAAGTGATGCACCCCAAGGTGATACATTGGGCCTTATGTATCCTTTATCGAGCATTTACTTAAGTTACAACTTCAATTCTATCGAATGTGGAGTACTCATCCTATATGGTGCTTTTGATGTTGGTGTTTCTCTTGGCATCAACTCAATAGAGAGGTCCATTTCCCTATGAGGTGGTAACTCTAGAACCTTAGCTGGGAACACATCCTAAAATTGATGAAAAACTAGGTACTTCTTCAAGACTTCATCATCCTCAACATCACTACCTTTATCACTAAAAGCATGCATTGCAAAAAATATACATCCTTTCTAGAAACTACACTTTAATTGCATAGTTGGAACCATTCTCACGAATGTTGGATTCCTCTTTCGCTGCAAAATTTTTCTTTTTGATCATCATCTAGGCATTTAATAGCCTTCTCTTAGCAATCCACTTTAGTCCTTTCAATAAATAGTCATTCCATACCAAAAAACATAATGTATGACCCCAAAGGAAGTACATTTAGATGTACCAATGTTGGCATATCACTCAACTCAAATGCACAATATCTCACCCAGTGATGAACTCTTCTCTTGGTCCCTGTAGCCAACTACACTAAGTAATATTGTGCACACACTTCTTTACTCAAACAACACTTATCCATAGGTCATGGCTGATATAAATATAGTTAGATCCAAGATCAATCAAAATAGAAATAACTTTATTACAAATATTACCTTACATATCGATAATAGATGCCTGATGCTCAACTTGCCTATTATCCACTATTATATAAATGTGAGGAATAATTTGTCTAACATCCCCAATTGTTTGTGCTTCCTGATCACTATATATCTGAGGCATGCCACCTTGATGTTATGGACAGTATCTCTTGTGATTTTCTTCACCACTAGTCCAACATCTCAAAGTCTGCCTACCATCGCCATTGACCTGCTCCTTATTCTGAGACCCATGTCCTCTATCGATTGCATTGAACTTCTTTTACCGTGCTACATTCTCCTTGTCACCTATATCTCGAGGACAATAATATGTGGTGTGGAATCCTTTGTAATAAGATTAAAAAATATGGAAACAAAAAAATAAAATCGAAATTGGATTTAGTTATTTTCAAGGTTTTCAACACTAATTATATTTCTGACACTTAACATCATGGATTTTTCTTTCAACCGTTTGGAAAATAATTAGCTTTTGTGTGACTTTCTATCACTTCTCAACTTTTCTTTTGGTATATTATTATTTTCTACTTGTAATTTTGTAAGCGTCTGTAATGTGCACGTAAAGAAAATTGAGATGTTTTTGTTTCGAGATGTGAGGAGGTTTTGGATTTTAGTCTCTCATTTATTACTAATGATGAAGTTTCATTCCCTCATTGTAATCCCTACTTTTATGTCTACATTTTTTAATTGTTTGATATCCACTTGAATTTGGGTTTATCGATTTTTGCTTAGAAGGTGAACTGGTATCACATTATGAAGACTTATTGTAAGGCCTCTTTCTAGCGTGTTTGAAATAATTTCAGGGAATGGTCTTTGGTTTTTTATTTGTCCCTTTTTTTTAGATTATCTAAACTCTTGTTTAAGTTGTCCCCCTTCTGGAAACAACGATATATATTTTTTGTGGTGGAGGAGGGGGTTTATGTTGGGACTTATCATGACATGGGACACTAGGGAATTAAAGAATCCTACCATGTACTTAGGTTTTCATAGCAGAGTCCCAATTCATAGAGGTTTACTATCTAGTTGTACCCCCTATACCCTATTATCTCCTGGCTATTTACATTTTGGGCTCATTGGTTCAGTAGTGTATTTTTTATTCTCAAGGAGAAGTCATCGTTAGTTTGTTTCGTGGTGACACCACGTTTTCTGGAGGAAGTTGACAAAGGAAGTCAAGGCACCACCCTAAACTGTGCGAACATGGGTGGACTGTCTTCTAATTCTCCCCTTTTCTAGAATATGTCATAATTTTGGGATATATGTAGGATGGAATACTCCATCAGATTTAGAGGTTAACAAATATGTTCTTCCTTTATTTTAGAGTATAAAATGACTTTGCTCTACCTAAATTCCAAGTAATTTTGTAGAGGTTTAGAGGGGGGAAACTTATTATCAAGATCAAGCCCAAAGAGGAAACACTCACATGCATCATAATTTGGAGGACTTTGTTGGATTATATCGAGACCTAATGTTAAGCCCTATTCATGATGAAATTTCTCGAGTTAAGGAAGAAACATCCACACATAGATCCCCCCTCTTAGACACTGTGGTCTTGGTAGAATGGGTTGACTAGATCATTAATACAGGGAACATTATTGGTTTTTTGAACCAGTACTCGAAAATAATTTCCCTTTACTAGCATATGAATTCTTTTGTTAAGGCACACACTAGTGGATTGGTAAGAGCATAGGGAGGATTTCATTCATTCCTTGGATCACCTTCACTACTATCTCAGAGACTTTGACTATAGATTAGATAGAATATAGGAGTACCTTGGTATTCCCCTTGTGGTGGGAACTTCTCATGATGTCTGAAATGGTCTTGTTTAGATTGTAGTCTCAGATTCAGAGCTCTCAATGTAGTTATCTCATGTTTGTATTTTGTGTTTCCTATGATACTAGTATTTGTATACTAGTATTTTGTGTTTCCTTTTGTTCCAAGTTATCATTTTCCTCTCGATGGAGAGTTCTTTTATGGTTATGGAGGTCTCCTCATGAGATATTGACAAGAAAGATATCTCTCTTGATGTAATATCAAGTTTTTGTAGGCAATAAAATATTCACCTTACAAAAAAAAGAATTGGAACACTTTTACTATGTCTTGATCATTACACCTATAAGCGTGCATGGGAGAGATGTTGTAATGTTTGCAAATGATTATAAACATTTAAACAATCACTCAATATCCAAGAGTGTTGTAGTGGTTGTGTAAATAAATGAGTATAAACATTTAAATTTTGGCTCAATTCAAAAAATAACAATAATAATACATTTATTCCAATCAATTTTTTATATCGCAATTTTGTTTTTGTTGATAAAATTAAACAATGTTTTTTTAGAAAAAACAATAATATAAATCAACCAGCATATAAAATATAAATAGTAATTCTAAATTAATATCCATTTTGACCATATAAATTATAATAATAGTTTATTTTCCTAACCATTATATTTTATAATTCCACATTTAAATTTAATTAATAAGCAAATAAAAATATATTTTTTTACCATATTTTTTTTAACTTATATATTTATCTAGTTATAGATATCATCAATGGCTATGCATATCATATTAAAAATTAAATTATAAAATTTATAAAACATGTATCTATATTTATGATGAAGGTTTTAATAAAATAAAAAATAAGAATATTTTCCATGTATAGAGATGCTAAATTTATATGAATATAAATCATATTATTAAGAAATATTATATATCTATTTTAACTCCAGATGTATCAAGCAATGAAAAGATCAAATCTCTCAAAATACAAACCTCCTTTTCATATGATGAATCAAATCTATCCAAGTACAAACATTTACTTAAGTTTTGTACTCAAAAAGAAGTTTGCATTTTGAGATATGTGACCATTCTTAATATGGTAGACCTTGAATTCAAATGTATTAATGTTCATCTAATATACACCTTATCTCAACCAATAGTCAATTTGGATAAACATTGAACTAATTTGGAAAACCCAACATATGTTTATTTTATATATTTCAAAGTTTTTAAATAAAATCGAAAATTTTCAAATATACCCCGTGAACTCAAATTTCTAAATTTTTATTATATTTAAGATTTTGATTAAAAAAAATATTAAAATATATGGAATATAAATAAAATTCTTAATTTTATTATTTAAAAAAAATAAAAAAATATTAATTATATTTTAAACTTTTTAAATTAGTTGAAATATACAAATAAAATTTTAATTATATTTCAAACTTTTTAATTAGTTGAAATAAACAAAAATTAAGTATCTACCTTGTAATTAGTTATATATCAATAAACATATATCTTTTAATATGATGAAAAATAAGACAACAATGCTTTTGATTGGTTTTAATATTTTAAAATAAAAGTATTAAAGTGTAATTGTATTTAAAACTTTTTGGAATAAATTTCCACTCATGCATTTTGAACTATGAAATAAGATTGGGCTATGTTGAATATAATTGTGTTTGAATTTTTTGATAAATTGATATACATTTCAATTTTAACACCGTATTTCAACCCATAAGTGGTTATTTTGGGAAAAGAAAAAGTCGTAATCTTTAACACCATATTTCAATCGATAACAAAGTAAGCATTTGTTAATAGAGTTGTTTTGGAAAAAAAAAAAATTCTACTCTTCACGTTCCGTAGATTTTTCATTTTTATTAAAAATATATTATATTTTAATTAATAATATTAAAAAATAAATTAATTTGAAAAATTAAAGATATATTTTTAAAAAATTTGGAAATTTTAATAAAATAAATATTCATAAAAAAATATATAAATAAAATTATATAATTTAAACATATTTTCAATCATAAAGTAAAAAAAAAAAAGTCTTCATTATTGTTGTTTTTAGTTTATAAGAAAAAATTTATAAGGGAAAGCTTCTTATTTTTCATATTTTTAGATAAAAGTATTGGAGGACAATTGAATTTATTGTTAAAAACACATGGACAACAAAGGAATATGAAGGATAAATCATGAGAGTACTATTTTTATTGACAAATGATATACATTTATAGTACATTGTTTGACCGTTGGGTTTCACATCCCAAGGTCTCTTGGACTCCTTTTGTCCATTTAGTTACCACACTAACCCATTGAGGATTAGGTGTCCAACATTCCCCCCCTTAATCTGAAGGGTTATGTATGAGTCCAATAAGAGAGTTGTAATACAAAATGTGCAAAAATGCATGGCAGCACTAGGCTAAATGTGCTCTATGAAATGTTGGTATAAAAGGCGGTGGTTTAAGGATGACCACCAACACTGGAACGCTTAGTGCAGTTCCCGGAACTCTTCCAAAACTGGCAAGAAGCTGAAGTCTTCTGCTAGAGGAAGTGCTCCTATTATTTTGAAGAGGGAAACCTTCAACCAATAAAGGGAGGTCTCACCGCGCATAAAAGGGAGAACTTCAACTTGAAAAGGGAAGTCTCAACCTGTGATGGTTTAAGGATGACCAACAACTCTGGAATGCTTAATGCAATTCCTGGAACTCTTCCAAAACTGGCAAGAAGCTGGAGTCTTCTGCTAGAGGAAGTGTCCCCAATTTTGTTCATGGAATTCTTCCGAAACTGGCAAGAAGCTGAAGTCTTCTGCTAGAGGAAGTGTCACAGATTGCCAACTGAAGGCATGTTTATGGGCATCTTTGTCTCTGGCTACAACTCTGAAACTGGTGTGGCAGGTTGTGGCTCAGGCTTGCTTGATGTGGCTTTGAAGCTTGTAGATGACCATCATTTCCCACCCTATCAGATACAAGGTGAGATGATGGAGAAAACTCAATTGCAAGACTGTTCAATATTCTGGAACAAGTTCTGACATGTGTTTGGAATATCTTCTTGGCTATTGATGCCCATTGCCAAGAAGCGATCCATCCAATATGGATCTTTGTTCTTGCAGGACGTTTGTTTCTGAAGCATCCGTGTGAAGAATGACTAGTTTTATAACAGTGCTTACATGGATGAAGATCAAAACAGTGATCTTTCAAATGGCCAACTCGGTCACAATGTCGGCATTTCACGATCTGTTGTTGTTGTGGAAGAGGGGCAGAATCTGGAACAGCAGAATCTGAAACTGAATGGGCTTTGAGTAGTCTGGAATATGAAAGGACAAGTCCTTGTCATATCCAAGACCAATTCTGTGCTTGTTGTGGACAAGTTGTTCCCAAGGTCTGATGATGGGCTTGGGAAGTGCAGACTGAGTTTCTGCATCTTCATGTACAACAACTGCTTTATTGGGTACTAAATCTGAATCAACTATAATATTATTGACTTGCTTCTGATGGGTTGCAGTCTCAATGTTCTGAACAGAAACATGTTCAGAATGATGACTCCTCTGTTTTAGTTCTTCTTGCTGTAGCTGAGTTTCGAGCTGCAAAAATTCTATCTTCTCTTGTGCATACTGCAGACAAGTTTTAATATCACAAAGAGAGTTCTTGCTAATGTTTATCATCCCTCCAACATTGACATGTATTAAAGTATTCAATAATTCTAATATATTATCAAGCCTGGTCATCTTCTCAACAACTCAAGTCAGCGAAAAAAGAATGATAAAATGATAGACACCAACTCGACCAAATATCTCTGCAAACTTGGTTTCGTAATCAAACTAATCCCAAATGGAATTGATTTCATGCATACATGGTGGATATCGCCTCTGAAAGCAAAAGGATCTTAATGAATCATGGAAGGCATCCTCTATCAACATACAATGTCAAGTGTTCCAAAACAAACCTTGTTTCACCTGTTTTTCCTACTGTAATATCGCAAATATTGCCAAACCAAATGCCACCTCTTCTCGTATATCAAATGTAGTAGTTTCCAATAAGTGCAATAGTAGGAAAACTAAACCACTTGAGAAGATCAACTATTTGTGAGCCAATGTCCCAGCTACAATGTTGGAAAATTCCCATGCAGGCTCTTTTTTTCTCAATGTACAATGTTTGCCCTCCAAACGCTTAATGAAGGCACCAATCATAGATCCAGGAATATAACTGCATCTGTTTTCAGATTGTCTCTAGCAACAGGTTTCCTATGCTTATAGCTGTTCGCTGACTGGTCACAACGGTTGTTTGAAAAGCAAAAAAAAACCACTACAGGCAGCCAACCCTTCTTTGATAGCTTGTTGACTAGTAAGTGCAATTGGGAAGTCTTTGATTTCCAACGTCTAGTGTTTGAACGCTGAGGCCCACCACTATATGTTGCATGCCCTCCTAGCTGAACTCCAGCACTTTTTTTTGTGTTTGATTGCCACCACCTTTCTCAGAAGCTCGACCATGAGCGACTGACATACGACTTGGTGCTCCTGCAGATTTTCCTGGAACACTTATCCCCCTGCTACTATTTTTCAGATTCTGTGCATCTTTTGCTGCTTTTACTCCCTTGGGTAAAAAGATTTATTTCTCACATATTTCATAGAGCTCTCCTGAATAATATAGGCAGTGCACAAGAGGAACAGGCCTTTGGGTTGTCCTTAATGACACCACGACAAAAGAGCATCTCAACAACTTCCTTTACAATAGGCAGAAGACCTGCATGGTGTACACCGATTCCTCTACGTAACAAATCTTGTACTCTTACAACCTGAGGAAGTTGTCGATCAGATCCCTTCAAACGGGAAAATGCCTTGTCACAGAAAACACGTATCCTTGTAGATAATATCAAAAGAAATATTTGAGAATAAAAAACCGAAGGCTCGATTTCTTTATAGGTGCTCAGATTGTTGGGAATACTTCAGCAGCTAAACCTACATGCCTTTCCGACCTGTAACAGTTCACCCAACAGTAGCATGAATGCGAACAATAACAATTCAGCCAATTCAGAACTATAATGTTATTATACTCCGAGGAGCAGGTTCAATCCACGCAAAGTTCAAATCAGGGTCTCAGTTAATTGTCTATTGTTGTTATGAATGCCATAATGGATGTCGTTAAGGCAATCTTAAAGTTGAGGCCAACTCCACAGTAGCAAATCCCAACAATATAAAACGACAGCTTGCACGGAGCAGACAATAATCGGAATGAATAGAATACTAATCGTTCACGGTGATGAACCAATGAACCAACGTTATTCAACGTTCTCAATGCATTGGCAGGAGTTTTGACCAGAACCAAAAAGAATGCACAACATTCATTCAATTAAACAAAGTAACCTTCACTCCTCGGCGATGCAAAGAATTAACACATTTTCTGCATACCAGTTACTGAAGTTTCAGCCTTCAACCATGGCTCAACTAAGAGTCCTTCAACAGTAATATGTGCCCTTCTTTGCACACTACTGCTCAAAGGTATAGGCAAGGTGTAGGCACGACTATTCAAGCACATCACACCACACTCATGTTGACATAGAAACACAACAATTTTGAATGTATTCTCTGGTTTGTAGCCAAAATTCCGTGGAGCGAAAATCCTCGACACGATACATACTAAACACATTTCATGTGAAAATCCTTCTAAAATTCAGTCAGAAGACAATGTGGATGCCAAGCCGCCTTCGCCTTCTCATGAGGAAACCAAACTAGAAAAAGATGAGAATGGTTGTTCACTATGATTAAGAGACCTCAAAATATGAAGCTCAGACCACTGGAGAACAAGTTAACGGTTGGCCTGGTACGGCTACTTCATTTAAGCTAAGTAAGCCTTTCATTTCATTTGAATCACCATAATGGTTGTATAGCAAAGGTTACTGAACCGATACTGCTGCTCCCAGTGCTGCTCTGTCCATCAACGGGTTCAGATGTGGGCATTCTACGAAATGAAATGTAATGATGATCCCTAATGGTGTTTGTCAGGGACTGTGACAATCACAACCGAAAATTTCTTCCCACCAAACAACACTCTCCCAAATGACAACAGTGCATGGTGCAACCCACCATTGTAGGACTTTAACATTTGAGATCAATTCATCTGAAATAAATAATGGTGGTATTAAACTTATATATGTCAGTACATACGTTATATAAAGAACACAATGTAAAAACCGGGAGTGAGATTCAACATAACATACGATACCTGGTATCATTTAACGCAACGTTGTGGACTAACAGAGTGATATGCAATGGTATAGTATTTAAACGCATTGTGGTCGCCACAAATTTCTGACTAATTTCAGAATTGCATGCACGCTAATAGATGCATATTTGGTAAACAATAGAGTGGTAGGTCAAGAATCGCAGGGATTGTCAGGCACCTCCTAATATAGCTAGAGCGCAAGAAGCTTCATAGCAAGGCTTATTTAAGGAGAAGTTCAAGCTAAACGGGTAGAGCGATAGGCTGAGCATTAGACTGAGAATGGTAGGCAAGTTTTGTAGAGTTGACAGACTCTTAAAATAGCCAGACCTCTATTTTCAGATTGCTGGAATGTACGTTACCTCCATAATAGCAGTACTGACAATTATATGAATGTACAGGACTGGCATGTAAGAAAGGCCACAGAAAACAAGTGGCTCATATTTGAGCAAGGCAAGAGATCGCCTGCTCTAATACCATGTTAAAAACACATGGACAACAAACGAATATGAAGGATAAATCATGAGAGTACTATTTTTATTAACAAATAATATACATTTATAGTACATTTTTTGACCGTTGGGTTTCACATCCCAAGGTCTCTTGGACTCCTTTTGTCCATTTAGCTACCACACTAACCTATTGAGGATTAGGTGTCCAACATTTATAACTTTTAAATAAAATTCAACATATTTTCATTCAAAATTTTGAATAAGAACAATATAGATCTATTTTGACTATAGATCCAACAAGTGCCTAAAGCAATCAAATCTCTGGTTGCTTGATAAATCGGTGGTTAATATATGTGTGTGTGTGTGAGATCTTACCTAGATTATGTGGACTACTTAACTTACACTTATAATAATGAGACTAATTTGACTACTTTAAGATATTTTAATAAAATCTCTCTCTCTCTCTCTCTCTCTCTCTCTATATATATATATATATATAGTTCTTATTAAAATATCTTAAAGTAGATATATATATTTTCTTAGGTAATGTGAGTCGATCCTTAGCCTATGGCTTGAGTAAGGTGACTTAGGGGTGTCCAAGCCATCAAAATCGCGCTAGTCCTTAGCATGCCTGCATTTTTTTCCCATGAAACCATTGACCTTTTCACGATGAGTGCTTTAACAAAGCACCATGTCATCGTATATTCTACACCCATACACATACACACACATATATATGCTAGAATGTTGTTGTTGTTATTATTATTATTATTATTATCATCATTTTTTTAACAAAACAAAAAACTTTTATGTCTAGAATTGAATGACGTGTACTTCTTCCTCTTATTAAGTTCATTTTTTATTGAAAAGTAATGGATTTCTTTTTTCAATTAATTGTTCTCTTTGACCATTGGAATATTTTACTCTATTCAACATTTTTTTAAGCAGTTGTCTATAATGCGACTTTTTGAAAGCTTTTCCGGTGGGTTTTTTCTGGTCAAAATCCGAAAGCAATTTATTGGAATAGCAAGTTTGATAGCTAGTTTTTGCACAATCAAAGCGTCCCAGGGTTTTTCAGGGTGCTGAATCCAAATATGCAGTTAAAAAACCATTTTAACTGCAACAAATCAAGATTTAGCCTCAATTTCTTCAGCTGGATTCCGTCACCGGAATCTCCAAAAAGTCGCATTATATACAACTCCTTTTTAAAAAAAAATTGTAAATACAAATATAAAAATTATAAGTCTTCTCATAGTTGGAAGTAAAAATATAATCTCTCTCTAAATTTGATATACAATTATGTTACTTAATAAGAAAACCAAATTATTTTATTTATTGTTGAAAGTGAGAGTAAATATTTTTCCTACTTTTCCTGTATATTAGTTGTAATATCCATAATAAACCAAACGAGGAAAGTGAGGATGAGATTATCAATGTTTTAAAATTCAAGCCAAATTTATATATATATATATATATTTAGAGTTGCAATTGTTTTCTTTATTTAGACAATATTTTATTTTTATTTTGAAAGCCACACATTTCAACTTGAGGTGGAACATAGAAAGAATTACACATATTTCAACTTGAGGTGGAGCATAGAAAGAATTACACATATTTCTCATAGTGCACTACAAAATATACCTAGAATTATGAAATTTTGGGAAATTTCACATAAATTTAAAAAATTACTTATTATTTTTTAAAATGTTTAATAAAATCATCAAATCTCAATTGTATTAAAAAAATAGAATAAACTTCCAAAACATAATTATTTTATTTAATTCAAATTATTTTTCAAATATATATATATATATTATATATATTATATATATAAAAAAAAAAGATTAACATCTTTTAACACATGCTAAATAAAATCAATAAGAACATTTAAACTTTGTATTTTTTTACGTTATTAAATTAAGATTAAAATGTTTTGGAACATTTGGAGTAATATTCTTTTTAAAGAAGAATGAGAATATTTATATTAATGAAAATTTGAGTTGAGATGCAAAAGTTACATCATAAGGGAGTATTTTCATTAGCTAGTTTACAATTTTATCTTTCTTAGAAATGTTTGGTAAATTAAAATATAGGGTTCTTTAAGATCAAAGCTAACACTTCTATAGGCATATACATCACAAAAAAAATTGTGAAATTAGATGACATTTACAAGCTAACATTGTTATTATCTGAAAGGGGGATGACATTTCCATCCCTGTATCCCCTCATCTACATAAAGATAGGGAAAATTTTGTGTTCCATTGTTGATGACATTTATTGAGGAAGAGGGTTTTGATCACTACTTATTGAGAGTAGAATGAAGTTCTTCTAGTTGTAGGTGAAGAATAGAGAGCTCATACTTATTTCTAGACATAAGGTATGGTGTCCAACCAACAAATCCATAGCTATCCTAATACTAGAGACCAATTCAATGTTTCCTAGTTAAAGGGAGATCATTTATTCTTGATGATTTGTGATATGCATCATTATCTACTTATATTATTTGCTTGATAACCTATGCATGGCTTTGTGTCTCCACTTGGTCACTCTATATCCTCTAATTAGATTGAGTGGGAATAAGAGAGATTGCATAGTCAAAATATATTATCTAGCCAATATTTGAGTGTTTCCTTGTGTATTTTATGTTGCTAGTCACATGGAGTCTTTCATGCGAGTGATTGTTATAGGGTGACAGTCATGAATGTCAATCATTGCTTGAGTGTTGTAGTTCCTAGAGCAAGATCATCCAATGAAAGAAGGTTCCACTTAATTAAGATTAACAATTCCACTCCTATGCTCTAAACCCTAGAAAAGGAAGCATAAGTATGGCGATAGACTATACAATATTGAGCATGCTTTTGGAATAAAACAATGAAATGGAAACATATACCCCTAACTCATAAATATAAAAAAAAATTACCAAAGCTTTCCTGTTTACAATAAATATTTTTCTTTGTTGAAGCAAGACTATGTACACACTAGGGGATTTCTTCTTAGATGATCAAAACAAAATGGTTAATGCAATGTTTTCATGAAAGTAACTTCAAAAATCCTAAATTTTTGTTATTTTCAATATTTTCAAACAAAATAATTAAAATATATTCATATTTGAAAATTTTAGCCTAACTAAACTATATCGCCGTAAGTATTTTTTACTACTAAGATTGTTTGGTAAAAATAAAAAATAAGATTTCTTA
The DNA here is from genome assembly GCA_000404065.3 of Pinus taeda. Taxonomy (NCBI): domain Eukaryota; kingdom Viridiplantae; phylum Streptophyta; class Pinopsida; order Pinales; family Pinaceae; genus Pinus; species Pinus taeda. The sequence continues at coordinate 47,926 of APFE030736465.1, read as the reverse complement.
TTACTTTTTATTTTTGAGACTTTTTGAATAAAATTATTAAAGTTTAATTTTGTTTTAAACTTTTGAGATAAACTTATGTCCACCTACCATGAATATGGAATATGAATGATAATTCTTAGCACATGTTAAATAAAATAAAAATGCTTTGTTATTCTCTAAATATTTGAAATAAAATTGAAATTTACAACTTAGTTTTAGCATCAAATAAAAAAAATGAAATTAACTTCCAATAAACCAAGCATCCAAACTGATCATATTTTAAAAAATACAAAGCTTTCATTAAGTGCAAAATTTAAGAAAATATTTTTAATAAACACAAAGCTAAAAATATATCAAGGTTAATATTTAATAAATCTAAAATCACAACTTAATTTCAATAATAAATTACTTTTAGTATAATAGGAAACTTAGCCCAAGAGTTAGCTCAATCGGTCAAATCAGTGCCTCGTCAATCGGGTGGTCACAAGATCAATTCCCGAAAGCTCTTGGAGCCAGCCCAGTAAATAGGCCGAGAGGTGTCTAGTGTTGTCAAAAAAATGGGGTGTATAGTGTCATTAAAAAATAAAGAAAAAAATACAAAACTTCACTGAGCATTACACTATATAATGATAATACCAAACTTTACTAAGCATTACACTATATGATAGGGTATAATAAACAAAAACATATTTTAAACCATAAAATTTCATCAAAACCGAATAACCATGTTGGGATAGACTGCTATCCACCTAAATAAATCAGTAAACCCCGAATAAAGACGTTGAAGTAGGATTGCTATCCACTTAAATAAACACGGCAATAATTATACGGAAACCCGGTAAATAATCACTACCATTGGTTCTATATATGGGCAAGGTAACAAATAGATATAGTTTTAAAAGCCCATCGTTATTCCATTTTGTTTTCCCGCTGAAAGAGACTGATCGCCGCCCAGATCTGTTTCCCGAGGAGTGTAGAGGGGAGCTTTTTTTTAAATTTCCCACTCCAAGATATCCACCCAGACTCAAGCACCAGATTTCAGAGAGAATCTGCTCCTAGGCGGCACCATAGGACATTGCGGCGGCGCAATGGTCAACAATAACATGAAGAGCCGAGCCGCAATTCCTCCGTCGCCGTAGTTGGAGGATCAGGTACACCGAAACTTCCATCACAGAGAAGAAGCCGTTTATTTTCCGAGTTATCACACCGGCTATCACCAGATACGCGAATTTTCATTTGATATGCGAGCTATCAACATTTTAAATGCCATCTGTCAAAGGATACGCGAGGTATCCCCACTTGCAATATGTTTGTCAAGCAATACGCTGATTATCACTGAAGGATAAGCGGGTCATTACGTTGATATGCCATCGTTTTCAATAGATATGCAACCGTTTACGCCAGGTCTCTGCCGTTTATCCGACCTATCAGACATGGATATGCGATAACCTCGGTGGAATATGGCGCAATTTCACTCTTTATGCGAGGTATCATGGCCAATATGCTAATTATCATCAAGGGTTATGCTACCTATCAGCTAATACGTGAATTATCAGCGGGTCCTCTAATTATCACCACGTGTTATGCGAATTATTACGGAAGATATGCCGATCATATCCGAGTTTTCTGGCGTTTTACCGAAATTAATTTATATATAAATATATATTTAAATTGAGAACGCTCCGATTTACCCAAGTTCGATTCTGGTTCAAATCATTTTGGGAAATTGCTGAAGCGCCACATACAGCAGGAGATCGTCCCATCCCAGGCTTTAACAAACAATGGGGAGTGCTAAATAACAACAACATCCTTCAGAGTTACTGTGACTGCCTGCCTGATATTCACTATGGCGATTTCAAGAATGGCGCCAGGGGGTTTGGGCTTTTCTTGACCACCGATTCTGGGCTCTGATGAAAATGTATTTTGTTCTGCCATGGCGGAATTTATGATCCCACTACGAATTTATGAATTTGGACAAGTCCCCCATGCGAAAAAGGAATTTACATCAATTTTTTTTTATGGAATGGGAGCCCTTCATCAGTGATCGCTGCTATACTCCAAAATATTATGGCAAACAATCCGGGAAGAGTCATTCCAGATTCCAAGGTATATTGAGATTTATCTTTATTACAAAATCTAGTTATTTTTTCTTTCCTTTTGTGGGATTAAGAATTCAAGAAATTGGTCCTTTTCCTTTCTCAAGAAATTGATCTCGTTACAGAGCACAGGTACAAAAATAAAATTGTGTGAAAGATTCAATGTATGTGTGTATCTGTTATCGCAGGTGAAGGGATTTGAAACTCCGGCCGATCAGGTGAACAGTTGGTTGGCGTCCCTGGAGCTCTAATGTCTGCGGCAGCAGTAGTTTGTAAATGATCAAATACTTCCGACACTAATCAAATATTTTCTTTAGATGATGGAAATGATCTGACCTTTTCTTTGAGAGCATAATAACATCATCTAAATAAACAAAAATTCTTTGAACTATAAGGCCATGAAAGGTGTTGTCCATCGCACTTTGAAAAGTTACACCGATATTGATTAGTCTAAATGACATTCTTTTGAAAGTGAACGTTACCCATTTAGTCTTTAACGTAGTCTTCAATCTATTCGGGTTTACTACTAGCACAACACTGGGTTATAGCCTCAAAATCCATGTAGTAGGGAAAACATTTCAGACCCCAATACTCTCTCGAGTATCTCCTCCATGGATGGCATTTTATAGTTGTCTTTTTAGAAGCCCAGTTAAGATTCCAGAAAGCAACACATAAATGCATTTCACCAAATTATTTTTAACTGCGACCAACTTGGAAACCCACATGGAATGTCTAACTTTGAAAAATATCCAGGCATCAAACATCTTTCTTAATTCATTCTGAATGAGGGGTTCCAGTGTCGGATGAACTTTACGTAGCTTCTGCTCAAACAATTCCATCCCTTCTTTTATAAGAATTATGTGTTGGATGATATGAGTGCCATAATTCTTCAAATCATCATATGTTCATATGAACACATTTTGAATAGGCGAATAAATGATTTTCATTCCTGTGGGGAACAACAAGTACCGAGGTTCACATATTTCGGATCTTGTGGGGTTCCAAGGTTGACTTGTTCAGATGCGAGCTCCAAACATTGAGTCTTTATGTTAGTTGGTCCTTTGAATCGGTTTTAAAAGTAATATAACTTCTATAGGGACACAACACCTTTTGGTATAGTGTTTCCTTTCAGTTCTTTCGATGCTTCTTACAGATCCTACTCGTGTTCATGCTCCTATGTGGTGGCGTCTTTGAATACGTTAGCATTCACCATAAAGTGCAGTATATTGGGTTATAACTGAAAATGTGTAAATTAGTAACATTTTTAGGTATAAATGGTTTATATAAAATTTCAATAGAGAAACTATTTTTCAATGGTGACATCCTAGCAACAACATTTTCTAATGTATTTATTGTTGCATTTCTAACTATTGGAACATAAACAATATTGAAAGCTTTAAAATGATTTACCAAACGCCATACCTCCTTCTGATAGCTTTTAGTACGAGGTGTAACACAATGTATAGAATATCGTACCCGACGAGTTACTACCTTTGAGTCACCAATTACCTCAAGGAGCTCTATCTTTAGGTCTATAGTTATTTTCAATCTAAGTACGAGTGCTTCATATTCTGCAGTGTTATTAGTGCACTCCAACTCCATATTGAATTAAAGTATATGTTTATTATTATGCATGCTCATAAGTACACAATAGGCTCTGGAACCATCCTGCATCTTAGAACCATCAAAATAAAGAGTCCAAAAATTACAAGCTACTAAGCTACTTCTTCTATTATTATTCCTACTAGTACTACTTCTACTATGTACATCTATATTACATAATTCATTAACACCAATTGGGGAAGAATGAAGGAGTTCCAATTGTGTATATGGTGGGATGGGTGATGGATTTGTAAGGTAGCATCCAAGGTCTATTTCTAAAAAGAAGTTTCCAAAAATTAGTTCGACAAAAGCAACAGGTTCATTTTTCCCTTCGATAGGTGTAACAATGTGTTTCATGTAACATTTTGATTCCACCTAGATTTGGTTATTCTTGCACCTATTTGGAAGCCATAAATGCGACCAATCGGTAGAAAAATACCCCTATAATTTTCTAGACAAGTCTCTGCTTAGAAATACACCATGAGATTCTTGGATGACCACAATCACTATTTTTTATGCATTGGTGAACTTAGTGATTACATGATAGGTGAATAAGAACATTTTTTATTTCACCAATAGCTTTAAAAAAAGACCTGTCTACCTGAATAATCTATGCATCAATCCTATCCCATTTCGTATTAATTTTCTTGGCAATAGATAATGGAATTACATTTACATATACACCAAAATCGACTAAATAATTGTGAACATTGTAATTGAAAATTTCAAGTTAACAAAAATGAAGGGAAAAGAATGTTAGCCTCTAATGTTACATCATTTACAACTAATTCCAAGGGACTAGAAGAATTACCAGAGACCTTCCAAGAAGAAGAAGCATTACCACCTGACGAGGATCGATCAAGGGATTGGACAAGCAGTTCCCACTGGCTTTCTATCCTTGCAAGATCAAAGATGGAAATATTTGCGCAAGCTTTCCTCATATCCTCCACTATGTTGTAATCCAACATAACAAGCATCCTTGAAGTGTCTAGAGGGGTATCCTTGTTTGTCACTTCTGGGTAAACTTGCTTTAATTGTTGGCGAAAGTTTTCTTTGTTGTAACAACATCTCCATACTTTTTCTGATTTGGGTTGATGGGTGGTGTGATTTTTCTTAAGAGATGATGCTTTAATTTTTTCCTTTTAAGATCTTGTTCAGGAACAGGCCCCTAAATTCTCAGTTAGCTAGGGCCTCATTCAATGGTGGTTCTTCAATGTTTTTCTTCTTAGCAATGAACACACAACTCAAAGTATTTATCGCGTGTCCAACACCCACAATTTCTTCAGCTGCCTCAAATTCTTCCTTTTCTTCCATCTACTCAATTTCTCATCTCAAAGTACTCAGTCAATAATGTGCACAACCAGAGTGTTCATGTTGTAATTCCATTGTGGGCATGTATTTCTGAATGATATTTTTGATGAAAATAATTGTATTGGTCCATGCCCATACATTTGACATTCAACACGACATTCAAGCTCTATGCATACTTAGCTGGTTCATTATTGTTTTTGTTGTTTTTGTTAGTCCTTCTCAGGAATTTGAATTTTAGAGGCTTGATAATGATAGTGGGCTCACTTTTCCTTTGTTTTAATTCTACCAACTCATTGGATAGATCAATCCTGATAGTTTAGGTCAATATTTCAAGATCAGTAGCTTCTTTATCCTTAGACTTGTTCGAAGAGGCCTGCGACATTTTCCATATCTCCTATTAGTCTTTAGATGGTTCAACATTGAAAATGTCTCTAATTTCACACAATTCCTTCTCAACAACAATAGGTTCTTCAAAATTTTGTGCCAAAGTGTAATAATAAATTGTGATGGAGTCACGAGATTTCGTATATGTGGTAAAGTTACTCAATATGGGATTGAACCTCCAATTAAAATCTTTAACCTTTTCTTTCTACTCCATATTTATATTCCCTAACTCCTTTAATAACATCATTGGGGTTTTGTCATCAAGAAACTTTTCAAGGAACAAATTTTTAAACCCCTTCCAATTTTGAATTGAATTTATAGGAAGACTATGATACAAAACAACTTCTCTACCATCTAAGGTACTAGGAAAGAATCTACATGCAACATTGTCATAACGTACCTTGAGAACCTATAGGTGTAGATAGAAGCTATCCAAATGGTCCTCCTCTTTGGTCGCCTTTTTAGGGTCATATTTTGTTAGAAAATTTTCTATGTGTCTTGCCATCTTATCTAAAATACCCAAAAGAGTGACTGGGCCTTGAGACATCTAATCGAGATTTTGATATTCCATGTTTTTGTCTCTATATTCCTCCTCTTATTTAGAATCTAATGAATCTTCTCCTTGAGCACCAGATGCATGGAATGTGTCATCTAAGAGCACAACGTTTTCCCCATCCCCCTTGTTGTAAGATGGGGCTGCTCTAGTTTTTATGTGCTTTCTACAGATTCTGCTAAGTATTAAAGGGTGGAAAAAATAAAATCTTCCACTATAGAAACAACTATCCTGGCAGGAGTTGTTTTTTTCTTCTTTATAAAATAAGTAAGATTATGTGCTCTAGGAATTAATCCAATACCCTTCACAAAGTGATGTGTTATAGGCCAAATTACCTAGATGTGCTCGTAGGAAACTTTTAAAGTTTGTTCTGGGTCAGACTAAGAAGATCCACCTACTTCATGAATATGAGTCATAGAGGTGTTTGAAATGTCTATTCCTTGTTTGGAAGAAGTATGGTGTGGGTGGGTGGAGTTATCAGCCATAAAAATCTGGTTGCCCTCCTTCTAGCGCCATAAATGTTGATAGTGTTGGACATGCCAACATTCAAGGGAGTCACCACAATATGTGGCCCCAATTAGGCCTCACACCATTTGGTGTAGGAGCTCCATTCAGGATAAGACTCAACTTTTGTTTACTTAAATATTTTCCTTGGCTTTAGCTGTCAACAAGAGAGAGAATCACATATGTGCCTTTGAAAATCAAGCAAGTGTGCCTAGTGAATGTTTGATTGCAGATGCATCAAGGTTCTTCTACTACAGAGGGGAGACAAAGTGACCCTCTAAGAGAGAGGTAATAGTACCACCCTAATAAAGAAACATGTAAATAGGAAATTTTCATCTAACATCTAGTAGAATAGTCGACAAATATGTGATGATCATTATAAACATTATAACAAATTCTCAATAAGATAAGCACTCAAATAACTGAAATAATTCATCTACCTTAATACCAGTGAAATCAAACATGAATCAGAAACATTCACAAGATAGTCTTACAAACATTCATAATCCATGTATGAAAACGTGTTGACCATCAAGCTTCAAATATTAAGTAAAATTCCCAAGATGGATGAACACGATGAACATCACTTGCTCCAATAGTGGAGCATTGGACCCACTACTTTTTCTCCAAAAGTAATAACTTATGTATCTTATGCCTTATGGGAGAAGCCAAGGTTAATATTCAATCACACGAGAAATGAGGACCTATTTATAACTTGAGGAGTAACCTTTCATATCCTCATGACTCTTGACTTTCTAACCTAGTGACCTTTGGACTTCTACAACATTTGAAGTTCCAAATGTCTTTTGGAATTACATATGACTTTTGGTATTGCATGTCCTTTAGAATTCCATTACTCTTGGTCTTCTACTTGTTTGTCTTTTACAATGATTGTAATAATACATCTTGACTTCCACATCATCATATGATGAAACTAGACGCAACATTATCGTGGGTGACTGGGCCTAGTAATGACTGATGACATGGAATCACTTTAGTGGTGACATAGCTACAATTGTATCTATTATTTCTTCATCCTCTAATCATGGCACTTCCACCCTCCAAAGGGTCTTCAATCTTGTAGTCTTTTAGGTGCTTTGATGATCTAGCTTTAAGTTTGTTCTTGTTTCTTTTCATGCTTCCTTTATTATCCTCTTTGCCTGATATTCCTAGTATGTGCTTGCCATGAGGTCCCTAGAATACCGGTTTCTACAATCACTCATGAGGAGCAACTATCAGTATGAAAATAGCCTACTCTACCATTTTTTGTGAAAAATTTCCTATTCATGCCTTTTTGGTGCACTTAAAATGGTCAAAGAAGCTTTAGGGCATAAGGGTGAACTCTGAAAGGATGAAGGAATAGGGAGGAGAAGCCTTGATGCTTCAGAATGTGCTCATGAACCCTAGGGAAGAAATTACTTAAGGCAGGGCGCATGTCGCAAGTCCAAGGAATGAAGGGGAAAGCTTCAAGCTTCCCAATTGCGCTATGCACTCAAGGGAGAGAGGGAGGGCGTAGAGTGTGCTCTCGAAGGCTAAAGGCTGAGGCTTCAATCCTTCAAGGTGTTCTCATGCACCAAAGAGGCATTAGGAAGGGCATAGGGAGCAGTCTTGAAGGATGAAGGTTGGGGATTCATGCATTCAGAGTGTGTCAATGCGCTTAATAAGTTTAGGAGGGCACATGGTGCATAGGGGAAGTTTTAAGGAATGGGATTTAGGTCCTTATGGTGCGCTAGTGTGCTCAAGGAGGGCAGACTTGTCTGATTCAAAGGAGAGTGCTCTACGAAGACCTAGTCATTTTGGAAGGCACACTTTGGAGCAAGGAAGGGGCTTTGTGATTTTAGAGTGCACCGATCTCTCAAAGAGGGCATAGGGCACACTTCTAAATAAAAAAGGGTCTCCCATCAAAGGCTTCGGAGTGTTTTCATGTGCTCTTGGCATAAATGGGCTCGTTTTGTAACCGAAATTTGTTTAAGTCTGAATGATTGGTCAAGGGGGAGCAAGATGAGTTTTAGACATAAAAACATGTGCAACATATACTAATTGATCAAGAAAAAATTTAGAAAATCTTGCTCAACAATGAAAAGACATCAAAATTCCTCTTTATGCACATTCCCCAAGTATAAGCAGTGAACCGTGGGTGATGATGCCCAAAAAGTGTTTTCTTACAACAATTAAGGTGTTATGACAATGAAGTGCATATAGATATTTTCTAATCAACACAACGACACTTGAGAATGCTCAAGGAAACTTAGGACATAGAAAATAACATATAATGACACTTGATGATAAGGGCAACACTTGATACGACCATGAAGTGGGATCCAAAATTAGAATGTAGTGAAATTTTGGAGGGTACTTGCACCATATTCCAAGCATGAATATGGTATCTCATGGAATAAACCAAGACCAAAACAACCAGGGCTTATAGAGGCCAAACCACATCAAAATTCAACCACAGTCATTTGACCTCTATGGTTCGGAAATGACTAACCATAACTTGATCGATCTCTACCCAAGTTGTTTAGGGCTCCAGGAACCAATAACTCAACACATAGTTGTCATAGGGCTCCAAAGAATTTATCCAACCTGCCTCCAAGGACTAGTATCTCAACCCACTAAGGGATCTAGAGTGTTTTTCCCATCCTAGGCTCCAGTACTAGTAACTCAACCCAAGTTTTTCTAGGGCTCCAAAGTGTTTTTTCTAAACCACATACATAGGGAAAAACTGAGAGCCAATTAGAAAAGAACAAGTGGAATAAACCACAATACCATGACTATTCAGGAAATGGTAAGGCAAGGATCAAATCATTTTCAATCTAGTAAATCATCCATGTCAATGACAACAGATAACCAGATAATCACATGCATTTACCATTCATCAGAAAATCAACAAGGAGATCATACATGCAACATGTTACTTGCAAGTAATCTAGTTGTAATTTTTGACCCACCATCTCTTTGTTCTTCCTTGCTTGCTTTGCCTTCTTTCTCCAATCCAAGTGAATACTAGTGTGCTCCACGAATGCTCCAAGAATTATCCAAGTGTGCTACAATGTATGAGAAAAAGTGAATTAAATGAGAGAGTCAAACCAAAATTGATAAAGGCATCAATTGATCCTCTGATTCCTTTTTATTATTGGTGACTCAATTTTCTCTCTTTTCCTCTATTTTTTCTTCATTTTTCTCCTCATGCAAATATGTGATCCATCATATACCTTTTCTCCTATTTTCCTTTATTTTCATAAATAAATGCCAATTATTGCTTTTTTTCCTTTTCCAATGCCTTTTCCAATTTCTATATCCATTAATTAATCACAAGCAATTCCCATTAATATGTTTTTACCCACCATTTATATTGGAATATGTGTCCCAAACCTTGGTGTTATTTTATTTACACATAAAGTAAACCACAAGCTATTAAAAAACCCTCCCCTTTGGGGAAACACTGTCCTAGGTGTTCAATGAAACTTATATGCCAATAAAAACATGCTACCCATGTAGCTTTATAAAACAAATCGATGTATCATTTGCATCATATCCATCTACTGAAGACATAACCAACATACCATGTAAACAATACCACTTATTTGAGCTTTATACCACAACTCGATGTGATAATTACAACATCCATATGCATATATAGACATAAACAAAGCACATACATCAAAATACATCTACTCAACCCTCAAATAGAGAAGGATACATAGCCTGCATCTGATCATCCATCTCCCATGTAGCTTCATTGTGTCCAAATTTCTTCCACTACACTTTGACTTTCGTGATTGCTCGATTATGGAGCATGAGCATATTTCATTGCAAAATGCACAGAGGATTCAGATAGATATCTCATTCTAGTTCCACCTGGAATACAAAGTGGCCAATGACATTATCAACATCCTTCACATATATTTTAATAATTGAAACATGGAAAACATCATGGGCATTCACTATTGATGGCAATGCAAGTCTATAAGTCACTGGTACAATCCTCTCGAGGATCTCAAAAGGCCCATAATACTGAGGTGCCAATTTGGCACATGATCCAATCGTCAAGGACCTCTTCTTCGGCTTGATGTGGAAGTAAACATGCTTTGCAACCTGAAACTCCCTGAGGATTTCTATTAACACCCTATTCACCATATCTCTCTAGTTTATGTGAGTATTATAGATTTTCTCGTAGAGAGACTCAAATGGACTCCTCCTCAAGGAATCCTGATACCCATTATTGTATGAAAATTCTATCAATGGAAGAAACTTCTCCCATCTCCTATATTGATACATGAAATACATCCTAACATGTCCTCAATAATCCTATTAAACCTTTCTGTTTGTCCATCTGTTTGTGGATGATAAGTTGAATTGAAGGCTAACTTTGTCCCCAATCCTGTAAAAAAATCCTTCCAAAACCTGGAAGTGTACTTGGTATATTTTTCTGATACAATTTTGTTAGCAACACCATGCAACCTCACTATCTTCTTGATGAATCTCTTAGCTATATCAATAGCTTAATTAATAGAATTTATTGCAATGAAGTGATACATTGGTCAGCTTGCCAACCACAACCATAATGGAGTCATTTTTTCTCGATGTCCTCACCAAACCTATAATGAAGTCCATGGAAATGACCTCCAATTTCCATTATGCAATTGGAATTAGTTACAAAAAACTATTTGGGTGCTTACATTCTGCCTTTACCTTGTTAGAGCCTAAATCTACCTCAAGTTAAGAAAGGTAGGTCTAGGGTAACATCAAACCATGCTTAACCTGGTAGCTAGCCCTACCAGGTTGGGAGAGGGCTCTCTCCTTGTCAATATCAATAAAAATTCATCAAGGGAGGCTTGATATGACTGATATAAAAAATAATTTTAGGCTAGGTATGCTTGCTCAGAAGAATTTGATTGATTTTAATGGTTGGTTGCTAGATCAGATGGGGAAGGCAGCTTTGGGTCTGGGAAATCAACAAAAAATTGCAGAGGTTTCTGTGGGGCGAGGTAGGCAAGTGTTTTAGCACTTTGAAATGAGTGTAATGGTGAGTCTAAAGACTGGCGAGGAGTTGGAGAGGGCATGCAAGTGTCATGATTCCTCTTAAAACAATAGAAAACATGTAAAACTAAATAGACCCCAAGGTAGAGCACTGAAACACCAATGGATTCCACCTTTTAAACTTGATTCATTTAGTTATGTAGAAAAAGAGAGATGATGGCACACATAAACATAAGATCAATTGAATTACAGATAAGAAAACAATGCTAATTCATATTACCACAAGAATCCCACAAAATGATGCAAAACCCTGGTTCATTCCCTTGCCAAACTGCAGAAGTGATGTACAATGTAGCTTAATGCATCCACAAGAGTCCAACCTTGGCAAATGACTAAGAAAGTACAAGATATAGGCATCAACCCACCTATGCCAGCCATCAGGGGTCGAATCCATGAGTCAAGGAGCTGCTTCAATAAGATCTAAACTAGGAACTGAAAAATAGGAAGTGGAGTAGCTTGCCTCTAAAACTATGGAAACTTATTCATTTAGCTCAAAACCACCTAAAACTGATGTATCTACCTCCTTAAGTCATTTTTCATCATTTTTGCTTCATAGTACATCAATTTACATCATGAATTTGACCATGAGAGAAGAAAAATCAAACTGATAGAAAACTAGGCGAAAATTTGAGTTTTTAAGCAAAATTGGGAAAACTTTGCTTGATGCATATTGCCATTTGCCTCATGCGTAGTGCCTTTTCCAAGCTGAGTTTGAAGACCTTCCCCTTCACCAAATTTTCTCCAAGATGGCTTTTTGGAAAGGTCTGTTTGTCTACTTTCTAGGACAACTAGAAGTTTTGGATTTGGTGTCTATTTGTCTCTTCAAAAATCAGTTCTCCCAAGACTACTTCCTATGGGTCCAAAAGGTGGCAGAGAGGGCATTTTTGAGGTGTTTTTTGCCCTTTAGGTGACCCAGATCTCCTCCAAAATTCATGAAATTTTCTTGGATTTAATATTTTTACATGAGGAATCCAAAAATGTAAGCCATTCCTCAAAATTCCCAACTAGCTCAATGAGTGGTGCTCGCATTAGAGGAAAATTTCTATGTTTTGCAATTAAAATTTAGGAAATGACAAAAAGTTCTCCAAAATGCTTCAAAATTGGCAAGAGGAAAGCTTATTAATTGATTTTCTGAGCCAAGGAAACTTTAGCCAAGATTCTAAGTTTATCTTGCTCCTTTTGGCCTTTAAGGCTCTCCCTAGCTTGGCTTATAGGCTTCTTATTCTTGTCTTGCAAATTTTGTTCCGGGCCAAATAGTGATAGGCCATGTGGTGCAACATGTTCTTCTCCTTATTAGCCTTATCAAGAAGCTTCTAAATTTGGATATTTACTCTTTCCAACCATGATTCTCGGTCAGCCTCTATTTCTTGCTCTCGTGAAGTTAGCTTGATTTTCCTTCTTTTTGCCACTTGTCGAGTTTCCCTTATGTTTTGCAGCTCCATCATTGTTTGTTTGTCCTCCACTTGCTTGTTCTGTTGCTCAAGTTAATTAATGATCCATTTAGCCCTCTCAAGGTCAAGTGATAAGGGTTGGATCTCAGCTTCTTTCTCCTTGATGATTGCATCCTTGAGTCTTGAGCTTTGGGAGCCCAAATCAGTGTCCTCTTCCTCAATCAAAATAAAATCCCTGTCTTGGCCTTCAGAAGGCCCTTCATCATGCAATGGTTGTTTTCCTCTGTCCTGGACATGTTCTGCTGAATAAGAAGGCAAAGCCCCTTTCACACCAAGTGAATATAGCATTTTCTTGTTGTCTGGTGAAGAGAACGAGACCCCTTCCAACCCTGGTGGAGATAATACTCGTTTGGCAACTGCAAAAAGTCTTCTTGTCCCCTTTTCATAAGTTATAAACATAGGAATGTGATCCTCTTTAGTTCTGCTTTCATGCTCTCTTTGTTGCCCAGAAGGTCTAGCTTCCTCTTGAGGTTGTGTAAAAAATTTGAGGACCCTTGAAAATCTCATGGAAAATGAAGGTTTCCCATGGCACTCCCAACTGAGTGAGCTGATGTACAACAACAATCTTGATGATAGAAAAGTGATAAATGCTATTAAGCTACTGTGGGTATGGTTTTCTCTTTGCAAGCATAGTCATTCTCTCTATGTTTTTGCAAATGAAGTATGGTATACTCATCATTCTAACCCTGGTAAAATGCATAAGCAATCTGAAATGATAGGCATAGAGTCTAGAGAACCTTCCCTCACATGTGAAGTATTTAATGGTGAGTTTCATTAATGGAACATACTGGTCCTACAAAAACATAAAAGGAAACACCCTGCCCAATTGACTATGATATTTGGCTTTAATGTAGGGTTCATAGTTCTGTTTGCTGATATTTTATCTTTTGTTCCATCTTTCCCCCACATCTGGCATCCTAGTTTCTTTTCCAATAATGGCTGGTGAAATATTGAAATTGATGCCAACAAGCTGTACCATATTGTCCTCCATGTTGATGACAAATTGCCTAGCCAATTCATGATGATACTTAACCCTCTCAACTATCTCACAAAACTCAAAGAAAGATTGGTATCTGAAACAAGTGGTGGCAAGAGGACAAGCAAGAAGTTCAGCAATGTTAATAGGCTACTCTCAGATTATTTTCCCACCCTTGTGAGGTCTCCTAGGCTGTACATTCCTTTCTCTTGAGCTGTCACTTTGTGTTTCTTCCTCATAGCTTGAGTCACTGTTTCTTGCCATAGTGCTTGTCTTAGGAATATTATGAGTGAAGGTATGGTAAAAAATGGTGATGAAGGAGGAAAATGGTGATGAGTATGAAGAGATTTTACTCTTGGGAAATGAAATTGGGGAATGAAGGGAATAGTTTTAGGAAATTAGGGTTCAGTGAGGGATTTAGGGTTTGATGAGGGAAATAGTTGCTTTAGGGGAGTGGGATATGGGAAAATGGGATAAATTGAATGTATTAGGGTAATAAAAGAGTGAAAGGGGGTTTAATGATGTTTTTGTGAAGATGGGATGAAAATTGCTCAATGGAATGGAAAACAATGAAGAGAAACTAGGGTTTCATTTTCCACATGCAAGATTTATGAAAAACACCAATGTGACCTCAAATTCAACTCTGGGATGATGATTACTTACTTGTAGCATGAAAATATAGCAAATTTGAGGGTTATTGCACGATTTGGAATGATTTAGAACAATCTGGGCTAATGTGCAGTGCACTGGGCCCAATGTGCAACGCACTCCTGATGCGCAGCGCTAGTTCAAAATAACATTGCAGTTTTGCCTCTAATGCATAGCGCCTACTTGATGCATAGTGCACTGCCTCTCATGTGCAGCGCTAGGCCAAGTTGCCTTGGAAAACAAGGTTTTTGTCTCCTTGGCTCCCAAATCACGATTTTTGCTCTCCAAGAGTATTTTGCACAATGAAATGATAAAGAGGACCTCTTTTCCTTTAAATGTGAATGAATTTAAAATTTTTCTCATCTCAAACCCACTTTTCTTATGTCAAAGACACTTTTGGTGTTGAACTCTGTTTTTCCATGGAAATTGACTTTTCTTAATCATTTTATAAACTGATATATTGATGCTTGTGTTTTTGTTTGCAGTGGATGGAGTTGGCAAGGTGAGCTAGGGCAACAGCTCTAAACTTTACATATAGAAAAAATTAAAATTACATAAAATTTTGTACATAGAAATAAAAACTCTGTTTTCACCTCAAAACAGAGTTTTGAGGTATAAATCACTTATTTGAGTATATCATCATTGACATTTCGATTTTGTGAACTTATTATACCTCCTCATGTGCCTGCTGACCCTTTATTGAGCTTTTGCTGACCATGGTGACAAACCCTAGACCTAATGAGAACTAAAACCCTAAAAATGCTTTTTGCAAATGTAAAGACAAAAAATGACTGTAAATGACCTGAACTTGTGAAAATAGGCCAGTAGGTAAAAACCATGAGGGAAATTTGATAATGAACCACTACTATCAGTTGATCCATGACCTAATGGAATGTAGTTGATCGGATGGGACACCTAAAATGCATGCAAAAAGAGAATTTGGTCACTGATGGAGGGATGAAGATACCGACACTAACATACCTATTGACAACCAATGCACCTAGCAACAAACTAAAACACATCTTTCTTCAAATTTGGTTAATAGTAGAACTTCTTGATTGTTGCCAATGTATTCTAATAGCCCAGGTGACCTGAATACAGTTTAACGAGAAATTTTCTCAAGATCATATTCTTCAACTCATTGTCATCTAGAACATATATCATATTCATGAATCTAACCAAGCCATATTTCATGAGATGATAATACACATCTTGATCATCAGTAGCTGGTTGTTGTATCCTATGCTTGAGTTTCTGGTACTTGTCATCATACTACCTTGCATGCAAGATCCACTCCTACAGGTATCTCCCACAAGAACTCATATTTTATATATGATTCACCTGTGTTCTCCTACTAAGAGCATGATCTGCAGCCTTGTTCTTCTTTCCATTAATATAATTGATCTCAAATTCAAAATAACTAAGGGTAGCCAGCCATCTAGCTTTCCTAACATTCAAATTAGGTTTCTCAAACAAGTATCTCAACCCACTGTGATCACTCATTAGAATAAATCTCCTACCAAGAAGATAGTGCCTGCAAATATTCAAGGAATGAATTATAGCTTCCAACTCGAGATCCTAAGTCATATAGTTCTGGTCGTGCTCATTCAATTTCCTTGACTCATAACATACTACTTGTCCTTCTTCCATGAGGACTCTACTAAGTTATTCCTTGCAAAAATATTTGCACACCACAAACTCTTTGTTCAAAACTACAAACTTCAAGCTTGGAGAATTTGTAAGAAAAATCTTCAACTGCTCAAAGTTGGTTGCACACTCCTCTTTCCATTCAAAATTCATTCCCTTTTCTTTCAAAATATGTGATATGATAACCAATCCACAAGAAGTTATTGATAAAACACTTGTAGTAACCTGTCAATCCCATGAATGATCTCACCTAATCATAGCTCTAACCTTATCTGGGTCCCCTATTATGACATCCTTGGAAATAACATATCCCAAGTAATGAGCTTCCATCTAAAATAAATTGCACTTTCTAAGATTGATATCCAAATGATTCTCTCTTAACAACCTTAACATTGTTTCCATGTGTTTTACATGCTCTTCCTCATTCTTAGAATATATCAATATATCATTAATGAACATTATCAAAAACTTGTCGAGATAAGGACACGACACACCATTCATCAAACACATGAAATCCGTTGGAGCATTAGTCAAACCGAAAGGAACCACGACAAACTCATAATTCCTATACCTAGTACAAAATGCAGTATTGTAAATTTCCTCTTCTTTGATGCGTGCCTGATGATATCCTGATCTTAGATCAATCTTCAATAACATTTTTTCTCCATTCAACTCATTAAATAGGTCATCAATCCTTGACAACAGATACCTATTCTTGATAGTTACGTTGTTAAATTGTCGGTAATCAATGCACAACCTAAGAGTACCATATTTCTTCGTTACAAACAAAGATGGTGCATACCAAGATGATGCATTGGGCCTTGTGCATCCTTTATCAAGAATTTCCTTAAGTTGCAACTTTAATTCTATTTTGACATTGGTGCTTCTCATGGCATCAACTCAATATAGAATTCCACTTCCCTATGAGGCAGTAACTTTGGTATCTCAGCTAGAAACACATCCTGAAACTATAACAAAACCGATTACCTATTTAGGACTTCATCATCCTCAACATCCTTACCTTTATCACTAGAAATATGCACAACAGACAATAAACATCCTTTCCGGCAACTATGATTTTCCTGCATATCTATAACCATGATCACTATTGTACGTTTCTTCTTTCCCTGTAAGATGATTCTTTCACCATCATCATCCAAACATTCAATAGCCTTATCATAGCAATCCACTTTAGTCTTGCGAATGAATAGCGAATCCATACCCAAAAGCAAATCATCTGACCCCAAAGGAAGTACATTTAGATGTGCTAATGTAGGCATACCATTCATCTTGAATGGACAAGTTCTCACCCAATGATGAACTCTTCTCTTGGTCCCTATATTCAGTTGCACCAACCAAGATTTTGCGTACACATCTTTACTCAAACAACACTTATTCACCAGGTCAAGACTGATATAACTATAGTTATATCTAGGATCAATCAAAATATAAATAACTTGATCACAAAGATTACCTTCCATTTCATTAATAGATGCCTAATAGTCATCCTAACTGTTATCAAATATTGCATAAGTACAAGGAATACTCTATCCAACATCCCCAACTTTCTATGCCTCCTGCGCACCATATATTTGAGGATTTCCACCTTGATGTTGTGGACAATCTCTCCTATGATTTTCTCCACCATAAGTACAACATCTCAAAGGTTTCCTACCAACAGCTTTGTCATTATCCTTATTCTATGCCCTATGTCCTCTATCATATGCATTGAACTTCTTATATGACACTGCATTCTCCTTATCATATGTATCTTAAGGCTTTCCTCTCTTCTTAGCCCACTTTCCTTTATTCAACTCATTCCATTTCCAATATTACTTAGACTCAGGCCTATGATTTTATTTCTCATAACAATGCTTTAACTTCCAGGTGGCTTCTTCCAATGATCTTGGCTCATCAAGCTCAATCATGTCTCTGAATGATACTGGCGACCCACTGATGAATATCTAAATCTTTTCTTTCTCATCCTTAAGATAAGGAACATATCTCAAAAAATCCAAGAATCTACTATTATACTCCTCATTAATCATATATTTCATCTTCAACTCATAAAACTCCTTTGCGCTGTCATCATAGTGCCTTTCTGATAGATACTTCCTCCTAAAAGGTCTCTCTCACTCCCTCTAAGTGACCTCCTCTTCTCAAATGCCTCTAAAATTCTTCACATCTTCCCACCAGATGTATGCTTCACCATTGAAACTAAAATCAATTAACATGGCTTTCATGTTCTCCGAATAATCATGCAATCTGAAAAAAAAAAATATTTATCCCAAGTAATCAGGCTTCTGCATCTTGTGACTTCTTCATTTCTCCATTAAATGTAGGAGACTTTGCTTTATTTAAACCGTTTGGAAAGTCATGCTTCTCACTCCTCCTATTTGGATGATGGCGATGATGATGATGATGTCTCTCTAAACTGGAACTATAGTAGAACCCATGATCACTACCCTTCCTATCAAGTGTATCTAGAACTTTTCCATCTTTGACTGTATACTCTGTATCCAACTTGTATCCTGATCAAGGGTTGTTTCCATATTCCCAATTACTTCTTTCCTCCTATTCATGATTGATACTAAGTGGTCCCTGTCTCTACAAGTTTGATAAAATCTAAAGTATCACTTCATTAATTTATAATTTCTTCTCTTTTTCCCTAGCAAGTCTTTCTTGTGCCTCAATCAACCTGTTTTTGACTACTTCGCATTTTTTTATTTTTTATTTCAAACTTCTTAATGTATCTACTATGTCAAAGGAGTACTCATCACCTTGTTTTTCTTTTGATCTATAGGGAGAGTCACCTGAACTATGATCCACCATTCTTCTAGTCATATTTTATCTTCTGCCTCCTACAAACATGCCTTGTCAGATAAACTAATAAAAACATAATCAAATAATAACTTATGAATTTTTGGGATGTTATCTCATCCACACAAATTAGTTTAGATTAGCATGATACATGTTTATATATACTTAATGACATTAACACATCAATCATCATACACAACAACACAATAATGTAACACTAACAATATACATGTTAACTATAACCACTACAACGCATGCATATAAAACACGTAGAAAACTGGCATGCATTCATGAAAAGCACTTTTACCATGAGGTCTAGTGCTGCAACCTCACTCTGATACCACTTTCTAACACCCCACCCCACATTTATTCACTTTGTATTGCTTACCAGGATACAGATGAGTTGAGAGTTACTGTGCAAGATACACTTACGGAAAATGGGGTCCACATGTCCAAAACTAAGAAAAAACACTCGCTGACACATAATCACATTATTATCCGCCTAACTTGAACCAACACTATTACTTTTTAGTTTAGTTTCTTTAAATTTAACACAACTTTCTATTTTTGACAGTTTTTTGGATCCTAAATTTCTGAGGCCGTTTTAAAGACCTAAATGCCATTTTTGGCGAAAATGGAGAGACTAGGAAAGTGCTAAAAAATTTCACACTCATTTTGTTTCTAGTGTCCTCATTGAGATATTTGAAACAAGGTATTGTGATAGTCAAACAGAGATCATATGCCAAAGTTATGACCCTGGGAAGTTGAAGGTCCAAATTACGCATTTATACAAATACTTTGTGTACATAGTACCTTGATCCGAACTTATATAGGAATGAAACATAATACATATAAGAACATAAACGTAGATATGTAGTAGAAATAAAACTTCATTTCATTAATGTCAAAGAGTTGAAATATTCTTACATACAGAATGGAAATAAACTAGCTTGGGCAATGGCAACTTATCTATGAGAAGAGATGTGGCAGCTACGTCACTCTGAACTGTGGTAAAACGAGGCTCAAGGGGTTTTTATATTATTGAACAACAAGGGAAAACCAGAAACAACCAAAACCCTAACCCTAGGAGATGGAACAACAATTGTTTGTGGACCTGTTTGGGGTTAGCTGGGAAGCTAACTTCCCAGGGTTGTAATTTGGTCATATGATCTTTGTTTCATGAGTACAAAACCTCGTTGGAAATTTCTATTTGCGTATTAGATTATTTTCCACAAGCCTATTGTTGAGCTCAAAAAGACACTGTTTAGGGGGTCAAAAGAACTCCAGAAGTTCAAGATCCAGAAAACTACTAAAAATAGTAAATGTTGCTATAGTCAAGGAAATGGATAAAAATGACTGGAAGTCTAGGTGGAATAGGTAAGTGGCCACCAATATCCACCTCCATCATACCTGTAGGTCATAAATACATATCTTTTTATAGAGTCAATAAGCTCACCACAGAATCATCAAGAAGGCTCTATGCCTTCTCCATATAGTTGCAACAACACTTATTATTCCATGCATTCATTAGCCATTCATTAATAAGTGAAAACATGACAGTAGCCATAGAATGTATACATCATCTAACCATCATATAACTATCTAATAACAAACATACAAACCATGACAAACCAGCCACAAACATCAACATGATAACCAACACAATTTCTCATGAATCATAATAGGAAAATACCTCATATTAACATATGAAAATGTAAACTATGTCAAGGAATTCCTTGTACCACCCAACTATATATTGGCTAAACCAAATATTTCTTCATCCAATCACCCCTGCACCATATTCCAAGCATCAATGTGGGATATCATGAAATAAACCAAGAAAAAAATTACCATGGCCGATTAAAGAACTTTTGAGGTCTAAAATGGGTCTCATAAGAAAAATGTACAACCAAAATAAACTTTATGAGAAACAATAGGATTCAAGATAATGATGTCAACCATGGGCGATGATTCACCATTTTTGGGGTTAAAAAGTAAAAATATTAAAAAAATGAAATACTAAAACTACTTTTTCAACTTGTATTTTCAAATTATCTCTTTACGGTTTTACTCAAATTTAGAGCGGGAGTACTCATTGGATGAAAATGAAATTCCTCATCCAAGGAGTACCCATGTTGCATATTTTCGATGGACCTTGCTACAAGAAAAATGATAAGTACATGAAAAAATGTGATTGCAATCACATTTTTAATGTATTTCTTTTTTTTCGTGTAGTATGGTCCGTCGAAAGTATGCAATTTGGATACTCATTAAATGAGGAATTAAATTTTTCATCCAATGAGTGTTTCTGATCAAAATTTGAGTAAACCCATTGGGAGATAAGTTGAAAATACGAGTTGAAAAAGAAGTTTTTTATTTTTTCCCTTTAAAATTTGATGATGTAATCTAACATTATTTTATTATTTCCACTATTATTTTATAATTTCCTTAGGAGGCCCATTTTAGACCTCAAAATTCCCCTAATGTCTAGAGGTGAAACCACCTCAACCCAAAAACCAAACTGAATCCACCTCTATGGTTTGGAAATCACTAACCATAACCAGATTAATCCCTACTCAAGTTGTCCAAGGTTCTAGCAACTAGTAGCTCAACCCATAGTTGTCACAGGGCTCTAGAGCATTTGTCCAACCTTGCTTTAGGGACCAATAACCCAACCCACCAAAGGCTCCAGAGCGTTTGTCCCAATCTAGGCTCTAGGATTGGTAACTCAACCCAAGATATTATAGGCATCTAGAGAGTTCGTTCCAACCCAAAACCATAGGAAATAAGTGAGAGCTAATCAAAAAAAAGATAGTGGAAAAGTCCACAATGTTATGGCTACCTAGGAAATGGAAAGGCAAGGCTCAAATCACTGTGAATCTAGGAAATCCTCCATGCTAATGACAACACATGACTAGATAATCACATGCATATACCATGCATCCAAAAATCAACAAGGAGTTCATACATGCAACCTACAACCTGCAATTAATCCAACTATAGTTGTTGATCTCAATGTCTCCTTGTGCTTCCTTTTCCTTCTTTCTCCAATCCAAGTGAATATTAGTGTGCTCCAAGCATGCTCCAAAAATACTCTAAGTTTACTAGAGTGCATGAGAGAGAGTGAATGAAATGAGAGAGCCACAACTAAAACTAACAAAACCATCAACTAATCATTGGTGATGCATTTTTATTATTGATGCCTCTATTTTTCTTTATTTTCCTCTATTTTCTCTTCAATTTCCTCATGAAAATATGTGACCCTTCATCTCCCTTTTCTCTTATTTTCCTTTATTTTCATAAATAGATACCAATTAATGCCCTTTTTCCTTTGCCAATGTATTTGCCAATTTTAATGGCCATTAACTAAACACAAGTGATTCTCATCAATGACACTAATATACCAGTAAAAACATGTTGCCCATGGAGCTTTATAACATAACTTGATGTAATATTTACAACATATCCATTTGTTGAAGTCATAACAAACATACCATGAACACCATACCACTTATTTGAGCTTTATAACACAAATCAATGCGGTATTTACAACACACATATGCATATATAAACATAATCAAAGCAGAACATCAAACACATACATCACAATACATTCGTTCAATCAACGAATAGAGAAGGATACATAGCTCACATCTAATCAACTATCTCCCATGTAACTTCATTAGGTCCATAGTGCTTCCACTTCACTTTATCTTGCATGATTGCTTAATTCCATAGGATGATCATATTTTGTTATAACATGCACTGAGATTCTGAATGGAATTCTCCTTTTGGTTGACGTGCAATACAAACCAGTCAATCACTTCATCAACATACTTCACATATATTCTAAGTAATGAAACATGGAAAAAATCATGGACTTCCACTATTAGCATCAATGCAAGTCCGTAGGCCACTATTCCAATCCTATCAAGGATCTTAAAAGGCCTAAAATACCGAGGTTCCAACTTAGCACATGATCAAATCCTCATGGAGCTCTTCTTGGCTTGATGCACAAGTACACATGCTCGCCAACCTGAAACGCCTTGAAAGCTTTGTGATGATCTCCACAAATATTCTACCTATCCAGTGCTTCCTTTAGATTCTTCTTTATAACCGACATTTCATGTTCCATCTCTACAAACATGTATCGTACAATCTACACTTTTTTCACTAGATCAGTCAACCAAATGAGAGTATTACAACTTTAATCATAGAGATCCTCAAATCGACTCATCTTCAAGGACTACCAATCCTCGTTATTTCATGAAAATTCTACCAGTGGAAGATACTCCTCTCACCTCCTCTATTGATGCATGAAAAAAATCCTCAACATGTCCTCAAGAATCTTGTTAACCCTCTCTATTTTTCCATCTGTCTGTGGATGATGAGTTGTACTGTAGGCTAACATTATCCCCAATCTTGCATAAAACTCCTTCCAAATCCTAGAAGTGAACTTGGCATCTCTGTCAAATATAATTTTCTTGGGAACACCATGCAAGCTTACTATCTCCTTGATGAGGATCCGAGCTATGTCTCTAGTTGAATTAGTAGACTTTACTATAATGAAATGAGCTACCTTGGTCAATCTCTCAACCACAACCATAATGGAGTCATGTTGTCTCTATGTCCTCCACTAACATGTAATGAATTCCATGGAAATGACTTCCCATTTCCATTCTGGAATTGGAATTGGCTACAACAGACCAATTGGGTGCTTACATTTAGCCTTTACCCGTTAAAAATCAAGGCACCTATCAACAAAATTATCCACCAATTTCTTGAGGTTTAGCTAATAGTAGAACTTCTTGACTTTTTTCAACATCTTTTGATATCTAGAGTGGCCAAAATATAGTTTGACAGAATGCAGTCTTGTAAATGTCCTCTTCTTCAACTCACTATCATCCAACACATATATCCTATTCTTGAATCTAACCAAGCCATCTTTTGTGAGATGATAATACACATACTAATCACCTATACCCTGTTGTTGTATCCTTTTCCTAAGATGATGGTACCTATCATCATGCTGTCCTACATGCAATATCTGCTCATACAAGTCTATCCCATATGAACTCATAATTGATGTATGATTCACCTGTATTCTCCTTCTAAGAGAATTTGAAACCATGTTCTCCTTTCCCTTGACATAACTGATCTCAAATTCAAACTCGCTGAGGATAGCCAACCATCTAGCTTGCTTGGCATTCAAATTAGGTTGGTGAAACAAGTATATCAACCCACTGCGATCATTCGTCGGAACAAATCTCCTCCCAAGAATATAGTTCCTCCACATATTCAAGGCATGAATTATAGTTTCCAACTCGAGATTGTGAGTCACATAGTTCAACTTGTGTTCATTTAGTTTCCCTAACTCATATCATACCACCTGTCCTTGCAGCATCAAGACTCCATCAAGTCCTTCCTTGCAATTATTTGTGCATGCCACAAACTCTCTATCTAGATTTACAATCTTCAAGAATGGAATATTTTTAAGAAAATGCTTCAACTTCTTGAAGTTGGATGCACACTCCTCTATCCATTCAAACTTCTTTCCTTTTCTCTGCAACTATTTAATAGGATAACCAATCCATGAAAATTTCCTGATGAACCGCATGTAGTAACCTTCCAATCCCATGAATGATCTCACCTCATCCACATTCCTAGGAGTAGGCCACTCCATGATAGCTCTAGTATTTGTTAGGTCCACTATTATGCCTTATTTGGAAACAATATGTCCCAAGTAATGAACTTATGTCTTAAAGAAACTACACTTGCTCAACTTGGCATACAAATGATTCTCTCTAAACAAACTTAACACTATTGCCAAGTGTTTTGAATGGTCTTCCTCATTGTTAGATACATCAATATATTATTAATGACAATATCACAAAAGTTTCCAAATAAGGACACAACACGCTATTCATCAAACACATGAAAGTAACTAGAGAATTAGTCAAACCAAAAGGAACCACAACATACTCATAATTCTGATACTTAGTACAGAATGCAATCTTGTAAATGTCCTCTTCTTTGATGTGTACCTAATGATATCTTGATCTCATATTAAGCTTTGAGAACATTATTTCTCCCTTCAACTGATTAAATAAGTCATGAATTCTCAACAATGTATAACTATTCCAAATAGTTAACTTGTTTTGTTGTCTATAATCAATGCATAACCTCAGAGTACCGTATTTCTCCTTTACAGACAAAATTGGTGCACCCCAAGGTGATATATTGGGCCTTATGTATCTGTTATCAAGAATTTCCTTAACCTACAACATCAATTCTACTGACTCTAGAGTACTCATCATATATGGTGCTTTTGATTTTGGTGCTGCTCTTGGCATCAACTCAATAGAGAGGTCCACTTCCCTATGAGGTGGTAACTCTAGAATATTAGTTGGGAACACATCTTAAAATTGCTACAAAATTGGGTACTTCTTCAAGAAATCATCATCCTCGACATCCTTACCTTTATCACTAGAAATATGCATTGCAAACAATACACATCCTTTATGGAGAGTAGACTTTGGCTGCATAGTTGGAACCATTCTCACAAATGTAGGATTCCTCTTTCCCTGCAACATTTTTCTTTCTTCGTCATCATCCAGGCGTTCAATAGCCTTGTCATAGTAATCCACTTTAGTCTTGTGAATGAATAGTTAGTCCATACCCAAAAACATAATGTATGACCCCAAGGGAAGTAAATTTATATGTGCTTATGTAGGAATATCATTCAACTCAAATGCACAATATCTCACCCAATGATCAACTCTTCTCTTGTTCCCTACAGCCGACTGCACCAACTAAGATTTTGCATGCACTTCTTTACTCAAACAACACTTATCGATTAGGTCATGACTGATATAACTATAGTTAGATCCAAGATCAATCAAAATAAAAATAACTAGATTACAAATCTTACCTTACATATTGATAATAGATGCCTGTTGCTCAACACGCCTGCTATCCACTACCGCATAAATGTAAGGAATAATTTGTCGAACATCCCCAATTGCCTGTGCTTCTTGAGCTCTATATATCTGAGGCTTGCCATAATAATTCTATGGACAATACCTCCTATGATTCTCGTCACAACAAGTACAACATCTCAAAGGTTTCCTACAATCGCCTTTGACCTGCTCCTTATTCTGAGAACCATGTCCTATATCACCTACATTGAGCTTCTTTTGTGATGCTACATTCTCCTTGTCACCTGTATCCTAAGGACAATAATATGTGTTGTGGAATCCTTTGTAATAGAATTAAAAAATATGGAAACATACAAAATAAAATCAAAATTGGGTTTAGTTATTTTCAATGTTTTCAAGACTAATTATATTTCTAACACTTAACATGATGGATTTTTCTTTCAATTGTTCAGAAAAGCATTAGCTTATGTGTTACTTTCTATCACTTCTCAACTTTACTGTTGGTATATTATCATTTTTTACTTGTAATTTTGTAAGCGTCTGTAATGCGCAAGTAAATAAAATTGCGATGTTTTTGTTTCGAGATGTGAGGAGGATTTGGTTTTTAGTCTCTCATTTATTAATAATGATGAAGTTTCATTCCCTCATGGTCATCCCTACTTTGATGTCTACAGTTTTTAATTGTTTCCTATCCACTTGAATTTGGGTTTATCGATTTTGGCCTGGATGGTGAATTGATATCAACTTACGAATACTTATTTTAAGGCCTCTTTCTGGTGTGTTTGAAAGAATTGGAGGGAATGGTATTTGGTTTCTATTTTTAATTTTTTTTTAGATTATCTAAACTTTTGTTTAAGTTGTCCCCCTTTTGGAAAAAACAACCTATATTTTTTTGTGGTAGAGGAGGGGATTTATGTTGGGACTTATCATGACATGAGAAACTAAGGAATTCAAGAATCCTACCATGTAATCAGGTTTTCATAATAGTGTCTCAGTTCATAAAGTTTGATTTTCTAGTTGTACCCCCTATGCCCCATGAGCTCCTGGCTATTTACATTTTGGGCTCATTGGTTTAGTAGTGTAATTTTTGTTCTCAGGGGGAAGTCATCGTTAGATTGTTTCATTGTGGCACCACATTTTCTAGAGGAAGTTAACAGAGGATATCAAGGCACCACCCTAAACTGTGTGGGCATGGGTGGAAGCTCTTGTAAGTCATCCCTTTTCTAGAACATGTCAACATTTTGGGATATACGTGGGGTGGAATACTCCCTGAGATTTAGAGATTAAAAAATATCTTCTTCCTTTATTTTAGAGTATCAAATGACTTTCCTCTACCTGAATGCCAAGTACTTTTGCAGAGGTTTGGAGGGGGGAAACATATTATCAAGATCAAGCCCAACGAGGAAACACTCACATGAGTCATAATTTGGAGGAATTGGTTGGATTATACCGAGACCTGATATTAAACCCTAATCATGAAGAAATTGCTCGAGGTAAGGGAGAAACATCCACACATATATCCCCCCTCTTAGACACCGAGGTCTTGGTAGAATGGGTTGAATAGATCCTTGATATAGGGAACACTAGTGGTTGTTTTAACTGGTACTTGCAAATGATTTCCCTTTACTAGCAGATAAATATTTTTGTTAAGGCACATATTGGTGGATTAACAAGAGCATAGAAAGGATGTCCTTCATTCCTTGGAGCACCTTCACTACTATCTTAGAGACTTGGACTATAGATTAGATAGAATAGAGCAGTACCTTGGTATTGCCCTTGTGGTGGGAACTGCTCATGATGGCTCAAAGGAGCTTGTTTAGATTGTAGTCTCAGATTTAGAGCTCTCAATGTAGTTATCTCGTGTTTGTGTTTTGTGTTTCCTATGATATTAATATTTCTATGCAGTGCATCTTAGGATAGAACTTCAATTATATTTTGAATTTTGTTGTTTCCTTTTGTTCCTAGTTATCATTTTCTTCTCTATGGAGAGTATTTTTATGGTTATGGTCAAGTCTTCTCATGAAATATTGAAAAGAAAGATATCTCTCTTAATGCAATATCAAGTTTTTGTAGGCAATAAAAAATTTACCTTACAAAAAAATAGGAATTGGAACACTTTTACCATGTCTTATGCCTTGATCATTACAACAAGAGACACTCTACAAGCCTGCATGGGGGAGATATTGTAATGTTTGCAGATGATTATAAACATTTAAACAATCACTCAATATAGAAGAGTTGTTGTAGTGGATGTAAATAAATGAGTATAAACATTTAAATTTTGGCTCAATTAAAAAAATAAAAAAAATTATTCCATTTAATTTGTTATATTGTAATTTTGTTTTTGTTAATAAAATTAAACAACGTTTTTCTTTACCTAAAAACAATAATATAAATTAACAAACATATAAAATATAAAAATAAATGGTAATTATAAATTAAGATCCATTTCACCATATAAATTATAATAATAATTTATTTTCCTAACCATTATATTTTATAATTCCATTTTTAAATTTAATTAATAAGCAAACAAAATGTTAATTTTTACGGTAAACATTTTTTTTAACTTATATATTCATCTAGTTATATATATCGTCAATGCTATTTTTTTTTGTAAGTCAATAAAGTATATTAATTCACAAAGTTACATAAAATACAAAGGTCAATAAGACCTGATAGACCATTCCGCATATCGCTTCGTCGATCAAAAAGCCTGCAAACTGAGAAGACAGGCTAGACCCAGATACAAACAAAACAAACTAACTAAAATTTTTCCATATAGTACAAAAACCTATAAGGTCCAACCACACGGGGTTGCCAGAAACCAAAGACAAAATTCAAACAAGAAGACTTCAAGGCTGCGGATAACTCTACAACTCAAGTTCCACATAATCTTTGAAGGTGGCACTAGGGCTAGCAGTTGCTTTGACTTGTTCCACTTTTGGGGCGTTCTGGGCATTCTGGCATTGCCCAACAGGATCATTGGTATCTTTCACTAGAAAGTCAACAACAATGTCCATACCTCGCTGGATAGAGAGTTTAAAGATCTTGGTAAAGGCCCTCAGATCCTCTGCCAACATTTTGACTTCCTCTATGAGCGACTTCAGGCAGATTTCCAAAGCGTCAAGTCTGGTAAAGTTTTTAGCTGAAGCCAACATAGTGGTGTAGTATGCTTCTTTCATGGCTTCCCCCTACTTGACTAGAGCTTTTGCCAGAATGGTTTTCATTCTCCACGGCTCAACCTAAGTCCTAACAAACTGTGTGGCTCTTGTGTATAGGGTGCCTGGATTTGCAATCCACTCAATTTCCTCCTCAATTGTTTGCATATCTAGCTTTCCCCGCTCCTCATTTACATCAGCTTGCATCTCATTGATTATATTCTTCCCTTTGGCTGAGACTTGAGTTTCATAGACTTCCCTAGCTCTTTTCAACTCTCTGTAAGATGGCTCATTGCGACAAATCCCACTTGACATAGTTCTTTAGAATGTGACAGCTGGAGAAGGAAGCAGTTCAGAGAACCAGATAGAGAACAAAGCATAGGACTTAGGATGAAGAGTCGAGCAAGTTGCATCAAATGCAAGTGATTTTTGGAAAGAACCAATAGTTATAGTGGATTGATGAGCGGAGAAGTATCTTTTCCAGTGTGCCTTCCTCTGCTTGCAATCTGGAGTAATGGAATTTTTAGGACTAGGGTTTCTTGTTATGGGTCACGTGTCATTCTGTGGGATTTCCTTCATCTTCCACTGCGGGTGATGGTACCTGCCCTTCTCAATCCGATTCGGGGTATGATGATCTAGTAGATGCGCCTTAATTTCTATCTTCATTCATTATTAAGGCGTGTCTCGTCACACTACTACATCCCTCCTTCCTATACCGAATGCATTTTCTCGAAAGATGTAAACACTTATCCCAAAGTTCTGTGGACATGACATCATGCCAACATGTGTCTAGGTAAGTAATGTGGTGATCGATCCCGTAGTTGGCCAAACAATTAGCCACCGCATTTTCCGTTCTTCTTACCGCTTGCATAATGATTCCATCGAGGCTTGAGAAGTGCTCTGCTATGAGCTCTGTGACCTTGGCTAACCTCCAATCCTTCGTAACCTTTCCCGATTTCGAACCCATCTGCATTTTCCTTTCGGCATTAATAGCCAAAAGAGAATCCCCTTCCACCATTGTTTCTCCTGTTCCCAGGCGAACTAGTATTTGGATCCCTTGCTCTAAAGTTGTGAATTCCATCTCATTTTTGGTACCTTCTCCCATAGCTTGACTGAAAATGTGTTGAATGTCGCCTTTACAATTTCGGAAGACTCCTCCTATACCAGTCGGTCCAGGATTTCCTTGGGAAGCACTGTCAAAATTCAGTTTGTGAAATGGAGATGGTACCTGCCTCAATTCCAAACGACTGGAGAATTTGTAAGTCAGACGCCAAAAGATCCTTGTTCTATTCTGCTTTCCATCTGGTTAAAGCCATTTCCCTCTTGTTTTGAAATATGGTGGCTTTGATAAGCTCAAGGGTTTTAGCTTCATTTTGAAACACTCTTTTGTTTCGTTCTTTCCATACCGACCACACTATGAACCCAGGGATCAGTTTCCATAATGTATTGACTGTTTCGGATTTGGAAAAATTACTTCGCTAGTTTGTTATGCTTTCCTGTCTTGAGTCTTTGTTCCTGTCCGTGCTCTTAAAGATGGTTTCCATCCAATTCCAAAGACTTTTTGTCCAATTCCAAATATTGAGGAGGTGATTCATTGATTCCTCCTCAATTCCACACAGGGGGCAACTTGAGGGGCCTATGAACCCTCTTTTCCAGAGGTTCTCCCAGGTGAGAGTCCTTCAGTGCATTAAGAGCCATAGAAAGGTTTTAATCTTTGGCCATAGTTCAACATCCCATACTCTATTATACAAATTGACTTTTTCCTCTTGGTCTCATTATTTAATACAGACCCTTGCTTCTTTGAGGGAGAAGGTACCCCCTTCGAGCTTGCCCCAACGCAGTTGACCTGCATTGTGAGCGTTTCCTAGTTTTATTTTAGCTAGCTCTATTTGTAGTGCCATCATATTGTTGTCCCTTTCTTCCTGTTGCATAGTATCATTGAAGATCCATTGTTTCCATGCTTGATTAGTAATATTAGGCTTCCAGTAATGATTTACAATTATCTTTCCTTGTTCCTGGTATCTTCTCTAGAGGGTGAGGAGATCAAGGCTTTCAAGCTTAGGTAATTGCAGCCAAGCATCCTCCCAGAACAGAGAAGTTTGTCCATCATGGATTTCCCAAAAATTGTGTTCCTAAATGATACCTCGGTTAGCGCTTGCTAGGTTCCAGATTGGAGATCCTTCTGGAGGTTCCTACAACTTGATTAGATTCTGAGGGTTATAATGAGCTACATATTTGGCTTTCCAAAGTTTACCCCAGGGACTGTTCGATTCTTGACCCATCTCCACCATAACTTGGCTCCACACACTCAGTTGACGATGTATGGGTCTTGTAGTTTTAACCCACCCAGGTGCTTGGGCTTGCAAATTTTGTCCTAAGCCATTAAGGACCACTTCTGTTTAACTAAGTTTCCTGAGCACAAGAAATCTTTCTGAATGAGTCAGATTCTCTGCAGAACACCTTTAGGTGCCTATAGAATGGAAAACATGAAATGAGAAATGGATTGGAGTATAGATTTGGTGAGGACTAGGCGACTTGCAAAGTTCACGATTTTATGGGTCCAGTGCTAACACCGCTTCTCCAGATTGGCTAGCAATTTCTCCCAATGAAGTTTTTGCCAGGGTTTATCTGTCAATGGAATGCCTAGGTATCGGGACGGGAGGGTGCACCTCTTGAACCTGAGGACATTAGAAAGATTCTTCTGGACAACTAGGTGCATATTAAAAAATAATATGGAAGATTTAGCTAGATTGAGTTCCATACCTGAAGCCAGGTTGAAGTGATTGAGAATACTTTTGAAACCAAGAACTTCTTTGACTGAAGGCATACCATGCAGCATAATATCATTGACAAACTGCTGATGAGTGGTTGCAGGGCACGAGGGCAAGGGTTGGAGTCCTTGAATTATGCTATCTTCTTTAGCCTTTCTGATGAGCCGACTAAGACCTTCCATAAGTATGACAAAAAAAAAGGGGGATAGTGGATCCCCTTGTCGTATACCTCTAGTAGGTGTAAACTGTGTTGTGGGAGCTTCGTTAACTAGGTTGGAAAATATCGTGGACTTAATCAGGGCTAGGATCCATGTTATCCTTTTCTTCGCAAAGCCAAAGACATCCAGAATAGCCTCCAAATAGTTCCAGCTGACTTTATCATAAGCCTTTGAGAGGTCCAACTAAATTAGCATACCAACTTTTTTATGAGTTTGGAGAGTATGAATCATATCTTGAGCTAGAAATATGTTATCCATAATCTGTCTTCCTTCTAGATAGCCATATTGTTCTTCCGAAATGATCCCTGGAAGAATTGGCTTTAATATGTTAGCTATGACTTTTGATAATCTTGTACAGTACATTGCATAATGCAATTGGCCGAAAATTCGACGGTGTATTTGCTTCCTCCTCCTTTGGTATAAGGGTTATGAAGGTGGAGTTGAGGGATTTTAGGATGGATGAGGAGCATCAGGAATCTTCCACCACTTCCCAAACCACTACTTTGATTATTTCCCAGCATGTTTTGTAAAAGTCGATGGTGAAACCATCCGGTCCTGGTGCCTTACCACTGGGCATGTCTCTCACTGCTTCTTCTACTTCTTCCATGGTGACCGCTCAATTTAGAGCCTTTTTTTGATCCTCTGTGATAAGCTTTGGAATGGAAGTCATTAAATCCTGAATAGCATCCTCTCTATTAATGTTGGCCTCCAAAGCAATTTGGTTAAAATAGTTTATGAGGAGGGTTGATATTTCATGATGTGTTTGAAAAGAATTCCCTTGTCCATCCTTTATTCTCAATATTTTATTAGCACTCCTGTGATCAATGGTCGATCGGTGAAATAATTTTGTGTTATTTTCACCTTCCTTAAGCCACTAAATTCTAGATTTTTGTTTTCACAAAGTTTCCTTCTGTAGGCATATGGCTTGCCAATTCTGCATGACCGTTTGTTTGATGTTCATTGTTTCTTGATTTATATTCCCCTGTATCCATTCCTTGTGAATCTATTCCAGTTGCTCCTCCAATATCTTCTTTTCTTTAAATATGTTGCCAAAGACTTCTTGATTCCAGGATTTTAAACTCCTTTTTGATATGTTTAAGTTTAGCTTGGAGAATGTACATCTTGGTTCCTCTTATCCCTGTCGTTTCGCTCCACCATTGATTTATTTTCGCAGTGAAGTCAGGATGACTAAGCCAGAACTTTTAAAATCTAAATGGTTTATTTCTTGGGGTACCAAGGATGGCCGCATTCATTATTATGGGCCAGTGGTCCGATCCTCCACTTGGTAGTATGTCCGAATCCATAGTAATCCCTTCCAGAAGGATGGTTTCTATTACTAAAAACTTGTCCAATCTAGAGGCGATCTGCCTATCACCTCCTCTTTTATTGTTCCATGTGAAAGCCCCGCTTTTGGGGAAGATGTCTACAAGCTTGGTTGATTTGATAAAATCTTTGAAAGCTTCTGCATCCCGGTTGAGCATTCTGATGCCTCCTTTTTTTTCCGTGAGTGAAGTGATCATATTAAAATATCCTCTAAAAATTACTTTGGCTTGTGGATTTCTCTGCTGTAAGTTGGATAGACTTCTAAGCATTAGCAATTTTGCCTCTAGTTTCTGAGGTCCATAGACATTTGTGCAGAGATAGGTATCTGGATTTCCTACCATCTGGAAATTGATATGTGAGATTTGGCAGCTTCTGAAGACAATAGCTGGAGAACTTGAGGATTCCAAAAAATCGCTAGGCCCCCTTCCATTCCACTACTTTCTATTTCTAGGTGGTCCATTCTTTTGCCCAATTTTTTAGTGATGCTTTCCATTGTTTTGCTGGAGCATTTAGTTTCTTGCAAAAAAATCATATCTGGTTGTTCCTTTTTGACCTTTTTTTTAATAATCGCTGCTTCTTTACGCTATTTAAACCTATAGCATTCCAAGAAGGTGCTATCATGATTAAAAAAATTTCAGGAAGTGAGTGTGAACGCCTCAAGGGCTTTCATCTTACCTGAGTTTAGGAGCATTTGACCGAGCTCTTGTAATGCTTCATTGTTTGTTCTTCTTCCCCATTTTTTCTGGTGCTTCAGGTTGGTTGTGGTTTGATGGAGTCCTTGGGTTCTCACCCCTAGACCTTTTTCCATTCCCAAGATTTTCTTTTGCATGTCCATTTCTGCTTGTTGTCTTGCTATCAATAACGTGTTCATCCTATTCACCTCCTCTTCAGATATGTGTTCTATGCCTTTCTTTTTCCATTGTTCGACCATGTTTGGCAGATCCATACATTCCTATTCTAGAATTTCGCTTAGCTCCATATCCTTGATCCCCATTTCGTTGGACATCATTTCTGAGTCTTCTTCTAATTCTTCTGTTGGGCCAGGAGCAAATGGGATGCTGCTTGATGGATTGGGATTATGGTCTTGTGTTCTAGGTTTGATTGCGGTCTGGCTATCTAGCAGTGTCTCTTGCTCTTGGTTGGTGTCCTCTGGCTCCGTCTCTGATTCCAAAACCTCAAATCCATTGCCTATGCTTTTGATGGATGTGCTTGCTTTATTATATTTCTTTTTGTTTGTTTGTTGTCTAGCATGAGGTCGAATGATGCCTCCTTATTCTTACCCCCTGTGTTTTCCTTGGGTTTCTCTGTTGTTCTGTTTAATGGGCATTCTTTGATCAAATGTCCATGTTCATGACATTTCCAGCATCGAAAAGGGATCTGCTCATAGTCTATAACTTGAAAATACACTTCATCTATGTATTCCAACCACAGACCCTCATGCAAAGCCCCCGAAACATCCATTTTGACACATATTCTAGCATAGGAGGTGTATCTCTTCTATAAAGTTGCCTCTGAGGCTTTTATGAAGGTGCCTAACTTATTACCTATTTGTTCTAGTGCTGCCTGTCCCCAGTAGTTGATCGATAGAGAAAACAAGTGAATCTAGACCGGTACCTGTTTAAAGGTTTCCTGTTCTGGTGCGAAGTTGGGCTTCCAAGGTCTCATGTGTAGACCTGCTGAGGCAAAGAAGTACGGGCCTCCAACAAAGATTTGATCCTTGTCATCCAGATTGGTAAATACCACCGTGAAGAATCCTTTGGCCCCTAGGTGGAGTATTACATCCCCTCTGGGTTTCCATTGTTGTTTGATCCACAAGCACAGGGCTCGTTATGTTGGCCAGAAACCCATAAATTTGCAGATCACTGCATGTTCTACCATGTGATCTTGGTATGCCTGTATTTCTGGGTCAAAAATTATGACCCCTAGGTTTTTAGTAGTTTTAGGCTTGCAATTTCCCCACTTCTCTTGCTTTTTGACACCCATGGTTGTCCCTTCCTATTTTGCTTCACTTTGGTTCCGATCCTCCTTTTTCCTTGTCTGCTCATCTCCTTGCTCCTTCTCTCGTGAAGTTTCTTCTAGATCAGGGTTTTTCCTATCTCTATCGGCTATGTTGTTGCTACCATTGATTTCTTTTAGTTTCTGGGGTTCTTTGCCTTCGTCATCTAGTTCACCCTTATTGGGCAAAAACTTCTTTCTTGTCTTCTCCGAACTTGAGATTCGCACCCTGTCCAACACAGTTTTATCCTTGTTCATCATTGCCTATTTATAAGTTGGGGTCCCGTTGGACCCCACGTTTTTCATCTGTTGGGTCAGAGCCTACCCTCTTTTATGAAGCTCTACCACTCTGGCACTGTCCTCCTCTAGATTTGGTACTGTTACTTCAGCTTGAGCAGGTTTCCTTCAAACCCTAGCCGCCATCCTCATCAGTGTTATTCATATCATATTAAGAAACAAATTATAAAACATGTATTTATATTTATTATGAGGGTTTTAATGAAATAAAAAATAAGAATATTTCCATATATAGAGATGTTAAATTTATATCAATATAAATAATATTATTAAGAACTATTATATATCTATTTTAACTCTAGATCTACGGAGCAATAAAAAAATCAAGTCTCTCAAGATACAAACCTCTTTTTCAGTAATATGATGAATCAAATCTATCCAAGTACAAATATTTACTTAAGTTTATACTCAAAGGAAGTTTTCATTTTGAGATATCTAATCATTCGTAATATGGTAGACCTTGAATTCAAATGGATCTATGCTCATCTAATATACACCTTATCTCAACCAATAATCAATTTAGATAAAATTTAAATTAATTTGGAAAACCTAACATATATTCATTTGATATATTTCAAAGTTTTATATATTTCAAAGCGTTGAAATAAAATTGAAAATTCTTCAATGTAAACTCAAATTTTCTAAATTTTTATTATATTTGAAATTTTGATAAAAATATAATTAAATATATTATGTAAAATTAAAATTCTTCAATTTATTATTTTCAAAAAACTTCAAATAAATTTTAACTATATTTCAAACTCAAATTAGTTGAAATATAACAAATATTAAGTATCTACTTTTTAATTAGGTTATATATCAACCATAATATATATATATATTATTTTTGGAAAATAAAGCAAAAATGCTTCGGATTACTTTTAACCTTTTAAAATAAAAGTGTTAAAGTGTAAATTTCTTTTGAAATTTTAACTATATTTCAAACTTTTTAAAATTAGTTAAAATATAACAAATAATTAAATAATTAAATATCTACCTTTTAATTAGGTTATATATCAACCAAATATATATATTTTTAATATGATTTAAAAAATAATAAAGTAAGAATGCTTCCAATTATTTCTAAAATTTTAAAATAAAATTGTTGAAGTGTAATTTTCTTTAAAACGTTTTAGAATAAATTTCTGCTCATGCGTTTTTGAACTATGAAATAAGATTAGGAAAAATTAGGCCATGTTGAATATAATTGTGCTTGAACTTTTTGATAAATTGAAATACATTTCAATTGTAAGACTCTATTTCAACCTATAATAAATTATACATTTTGTAATATAGTTATTATAGGGAAAGAAAAAATTGTACTCTTTAACACTATTTTTCTACTAATAACAAAGTATGCATATTTTAATAGATTTGTTTTAGGAAAAGAACAAAACCCTATTCTTCAAGCTGGGGAGATTTTTCCTTTTATTAAAATGTACTACATTTTAATTAATAAATAATTAACAAATTAATTAATTTGAAAAATTAAACATATATTTGAAAAATTTTTGGGATTTTTTTAATAAAATTAAATATTCATAAAATATATTAAATAAATTTATTAAAATAAAATTATATTAAGATGATTTAAGAAATTTTAAAAACCATATGGAAAGAATAATAATCTCTATTATTATAGTTTTTTTTAGTTTTTAAGAAAAAGTTCATAAGGGAAAAATTTATTGTTTTTTATATTTTTAGATAAAAGTATTGGAGGACAATTTTTTTTACCTTGGAAAAAGTCCTAATTTTATTCATAAGACAAAATTATATTTTGTAGATGCTGAAAGCATATGCATATGGTCTTTTTCTATTTTCACAGAAACCAAAAGAATAAAAAAAATAAAATACTACACTTTTCTCCCTTTATTTTCCTCCACCTTTCGCCAGCCTCTAGTGTTAGGGGTGGCCGTTATAATGGATAGTTGGTTTCGTTTGTATTTATGGGATAGTCTTTGTCAGAATCTGATCCCTCTGATCCATGAGTTCGCTTGATGCCAGATATTTCCATTCATGTTCGCTGAGTTTCTTGTTGCTGCATAGGAATATTGGGAGCTTCCTCTTCCTTTAATGTGTTGTTCTGGACTTTTTGATCTTCCATTTCTACTTTATATTTTTTTTTCCTCTGTTGTGTCTGCTTCTTCATCCAAAGGGGCTGTGTATTGTCATAGTCTTGGCTTTATCTGTTGCTTCTTGTTCCATTTGGGGATTTGTTTTTCTTGTGGACATGCACTGTGAAGGTGGCCTATTTGTAGACATCCATGGCACCAAAATGTTGCATTTTCGTAATCTAAAGGTTGTGTCCATTGTGTGATGCTGAAATTTAGTGTTATGCTTTCTGGTAATCCTTGGCTAAGGTCTACTTTAACACATATTCTGGTGAAAGTAAATATTCCCCTTTTAAGTTTGTCCCCATCAATCTTAAGGAACTTCCCCATAGTGTTCCCTATGGAAATTAATACATTATGATGCCAGAAGTGTAATGGGAGGTTGTGTAGTCTTACCCAAATTGGCATTTTTGATACCACCATTGTGTTGGCATCGAAATCTGGAAACCAAGGAGCCATGAAGAGCCCTGTGTTGCCCCAGAACCATGGTCCCTTATTGAGGATGTATTCCCTTTCCTGTTCTGTTTTGAATCTGACTATAAAAAACCCCTTAAATATATTTCACAATTTGGTGACCATGTATCATATATCCATTTATGAAAAACATCAAATTTGGACCAAAATCCGTTAAATCTGCATATAACTGATTTGGAGTAGAGGTCTGAGTACAAGTCCTTTACCTCAGGCATTGCAATGGTGAGAGCCAGATTCTCAGTTTTTTGTTCTACAATGTAGGGCCCGGGAAGCTCAGGCATTGATGTTGGTTTGATTTGCACTTTTTCCTTACCTTTGACTGCATCCTTGAAGGAGCCTATGCTCTTAGAACTAGTTCCAAAGCATCCACCCCGCAGACAGAGATTGATGATGATCGTCGAGTTTGTAGTTATATTATAATCCTGAAGGGTGTAGTTATCTTTCAAACTATGTCCCACATAGATCAAATTTTGCCTGTTAGTTGGTATACTGAGGTGGTTCTATATTTTATACCTTAGGTCCTGGGTCTTGCTCCCCTTCCGAATCCTCCAACAAAGATGGTACCTTCTAGCGTTTTGATGAAAATTTGTATGAGATTCGCCTCAGTAAGGTGTGGATCCGTCTGAGAAAGGGCTCGATCTATTGCCCAGGTATCCAGATTTGACGAATCAAGGCATATCAGGGCTTTATTTGGTTCTTGCATCTCCGGATCTTGCTATATATTGGATTGTCTAGCCTTGCGTTGATCAATATTGTGTCGTTCTATATTAAGGGGCTACTATCTATTATTTTTGTCCCCATTCTTGCTTTGTCGCGTACCCCAACCCATTTCTTCCTGTCATCAAGCTGTGGGAACCCTCGGATCTGAGAATACTGATTTAGGTCTGACCATTTCAAGGGACATTTTGCTGCATAGATTCTTGATTAAGGGGGGTTTAACCATATCAGAGCCCAAGAAGTTGCAATGTGCTTCAAATTTAGGGTACGATTACGAATCCCCTTGTAGTTGACCAGATCTGACCTCCCCTGGGTGTTTACCTACTCCATAAGGTAACTTTTAAGAATAACCTTG
Source organism: Pinus taeda (assembly GCA_000404065.3). Taxonomy (NCBI): domain Eukaryota; kingdom Viridiplantae; phylum Streptophyta; class Pinopsida; order Pinales; family Pinaceae; genus Pinus; species Pinus taeda. The sequence continues at coordinate 8,552 of APFE030736465.1, read as the reverse complement.
GTACCTTTGTCGATCTGGTACTTGGTGTTGATAACAACGGCCCTGATGCGTGAATCCTCTGTAATGTACTAATTTTCATCGTGGGGGGCCTTCAGATCGACCTGGACAAAGCCCTTCTTGTCGTTAAGATCGGGTCCCTTCAAAACCCCAACCCCCTTCTTGGCTTTGGAGACAATCCCTCGGTAGCCTCAGCCCTTGATGGCGTCATCAACCTATGCAGTGATAGTGGCGGTGAGGTCATCCTTAGAGGTGAACAGGTTTGAAGCGGTGCCCAATCTAGACCTGGGCTTGACCTCCAGCAGGCGCGAGGAAGCAAGGGACCGGAACCAGCAGAGAGGAGAGGTGAGTTGCGTTCTGGATCCGATGGCAACGCGGGCTACGGGAGGAGAAGTGGGTGGCCATGGCACGATTTGCAGATTTGGTGTCGAGGCGCTTCGGCCGAGTGTTGTAGTAGTTGTGATTTCTAGAGTCATTTGCGATTGTCTTTTCCCATATGATTCAATTGGACTTGTATTAAATTTGCAACAAAATGTTTGTATTGGAGGACAATTGAATACATAACTTTTGAATAAACTTCAACTTATCTTTGTTAATTTTTTTGAATAAGACCAATATAGATTGATCTTAACCATAGATCTAGCAAGTGCCTAAAGCAATCAAATCTCTTGTTGCTTGAAAAATCAGTGGTTAATATGGATATATGTGTGTGTGTGCGTGTGTCTGTGTTGTGTGATCTTAAAACTCACTTGAACACTTAGATTATGTGGACTACACAACTTAATTTTATAATAATGAGACTAAACTTAGAATAATGAGACTTCTTTAAGATATTTTAATAAGAACTCTCTCTCTCTCTCTCTCTCTCTCTCTCTAATATATTTATATATTCCAATATCGTATCTCTCTATCTATCTATATATATAATATATTCTATATATATATATATAATTTATATATATGTATATATATATATATAGTTTCTTAGTTAATGTGAGTCGATTTGTATGCCTTAACGTGTGGCTTGAGTAAAGTGACTTAGGGGAGTCCAAGGCGCCTTAACGTGTGGCTTGATTAAAGTGACTTAGGGGTGTCCAAGGCATCAAAATCACCAAAGATAACACCCTGCCTAAGCCATGCTAGCCCTTAGCATGCCTGCATTTTTGCCCACTGAGTTTCCAACCATTGACCTTTTCACCCTGGAGTGCCTTAACAAAACACCATGCCATCGTGTATATCCTACACCCCTATATATATCCTTGTTAGACTATTATATTATTATTTTATTATTATTATTACCACTAACATAAAACTTCTATGTCTAGAATTGAATTACGTGTACATCTTCCTCTTACTAAGATCCCTTTTTTAAAGTAATGCATTTTTTTCAATTAATTCTTCTCTTTGACCATTGGAATATTTTACTCTATTCTACCTTTTTTTTAAAATCTTTCTATTTGTAAATACATATAGAAGAATTATACATCTTCTTCATATTTGAAAGTGAAAAATATAAATGAATTACTTTATCTCTTTAAAGTTGATATAAAATTATGTAAGTTAATAAGGATATCCAATTATTTTATTTATGGCTGAAAGTGAGAAGAAATATTTTTCTCACTTTCCTGCATATTAGTTGTAATATCAATAATAAAACAAACAAGGAATGTGAGAATGAGATTATCGATGTTTTAAAATTCAAGTCAGCTTTGTATATTTTTTTATTATTTTATTTTAGAACCTATATTGTTTAGAAACTACAATGTTTTCTTTAGTTGTAATATCAATAATTCAAACAAGGAATGCGAGAATGAATATCTATGTTTTAAACTTCAAGCCAAATTTGTATATTTTTTAATTTTATTTTTAGAACCTACACTGTTTTCTTTTTTTTTAAAAGAATATTTTATTTTAATTTTAAAAGAGACACATGTCAATTTGAGATGGAACATGAAAGGAATTACACATACTACAAAATACACATCTCAGTAGAATTATGAAATTTTGGGAAATTTTAGGTAAATTTAAAAATATTACTTATTATTTTTTAGAATTTTCTAATAAAATCATCACAACTCAATTACATTGAGAAAAAATAGAAGAAACTTGTAAAATACAATTATTTTAGTTAATTCAAATTAATTTTCAAAGTTAGTTATATATATTACATATTTTGTAGTTTTAAAACAAAATTACCATTCTTTTAACCTGCTAAATAAAGTCAATCAAAAATTTTAAATTTTGTTATTTTTTTTTTATATTATTAAAATAAGATTAAAATGTTTTGAAACATTTTGAGTAATAAAGAAGAATGAGAATATTTGTATTAATGAAAATTTGAGTTTAGTTGCAAAAGTTACATCATAAGGGGCTATTTCCATTAACTAGTTTACAATTTTGTCCTTTTTTAGAAATGTTTACTAGGTTAAAATCTATCACTTCTTTAAGATGAAAGATAATACTTTTATAGACATATACATCACAAAAAAGACATGTGAAATTGGATGACATTTACAAGTTAACTTTGTTACTATTTGAAAGGAGGATGACATTGCTAAGCCCAAATCCCCCTATCTAAAGGGAAAGAGTTACATAAACATTGGGAAAAATATGTGTTCCATTGTGGATGAAATTTATTGAGGAAGAGAATTTTTATCACTACTTATTGAGAGAATAATGAAGCTTTTCTAGTTGTGGGTGAAGATTAGAGAGCTCATGCTTATTTCTACACATCAAGGTATGGTGTCTAATCAACAAATCCATAGTTGCCTTAATACGAGAAACTAATTCAATGTTTCGTAGCTAAAGGGAGATAATTTATTCTTGACGATGTGTGATATGTATCATTATCTACTTATATTCCTTGCTTGGTTATGTGTCTCCACTTGGTCACTCTATATCCTCGAATTAGATTGAGTGGGAATAGGAGAGATTCTATAGTCAAAATATAATCTCCAACCAATATTTAAGTGTTTTCTTGCGTATTTTATGTTGCTACTCACTTGAAGCCTTTCATACGAATGATTGTTATAGAGAGAGAGTCATGAATGTCAATCATTGCTTGAGTGTTCTAGTTCCTAGAGCAAGATCATCCAATGAAAGAAGGTTCCAATTAATTAAGATTAACAATTCCACTTTTATGCTCTAAACCTTAGAAAAGGAAGCATAGGTATGGTGATAGACTATACAATCTTGAGCATGCTTTTGGGATAATGATTGATAACTTCTATCCACCTACTTTAAATCTATGAAATATGATTGATAATTCTTAGGAAATGTTAAATAAAATAAAAATGCTTTATTATTTTCTATTTGAAATAAAATTGAAATTTATAACTTATTTTTAAGATTCGAGTGGAAATATGCGCTCTGATCTGTTTCCCAGTATCGGACCGGAGATATGCGCGCTGATCTGTTTGCCCATGATTGGACTGGAAATACGCCAAAAATAAACTGGATTGGACTGGAAATATGCCAAAAAGCTCAAGATTGCAGACGGGAGGAATGTAGAGGGGAGGATTTTTTTAATTTCCACGAAGACTCAAGCACCAAATTTCACAGAGAGAAATAGCGTGTGATGTGCTTTGAATCTGCTCCTACAGGGCACCATAGGCGTACTGGTCGGGTGACCTCTTCCGCAGACCATTGCGGAGGCGCAATGTTGAGAACATGAAGAGCGCAGCCGCAATTCTGCCGTCGCCGTAGTTGGAGGATCAGGTGGACGGAAAGAGAAGAAAAAGCCGTTATGTCCCGAGTTATCACACAAGCTATCACTAGATACCCGAATTTTCATTCGATATGCGAGTTATCACCACTTCAAATGCCATCTGTCAAAGGATACGCGAGGTATAACCACTTGCGCCGTGTTTTGTCAACCGATACGCTGGTTATCAGCGAAGGATAAGCGGGTTATTACGTTGATATGCCATCGTTTTCAATAGATATGCGCCCGTTTACGCGAGGTCTCTGCCGTTTAACCGACCGATTTCCCATGGATATGCCATAATCTCGGTGGAATATGCGGCAATTTCACTCGTTATGCGAGCTATAACGGCCAATATGCGAGTTATCATCAAGGGTTACGCGACTTATCAGTTAATACGCGAATTATCAGGAAATAAAGTAATTATCAGCGATACTCTAATTATCACCACGTGTTATGCGAATTATTACGGAGGATATGCAGATCATATGCGAGTTTTCTGGGGTTTTACCGAAATTAATTTATATTTAAATTGAGAACGCTCCGATTACCCAAGTTTGGTTCTCATCGCGTTCTGGTTCGGCCGCGGTAAAATCATTTTCGGAAATTGCTGAAGCGCCACATACTGCCAGCCTGATTGCTGGTTTGGGCTTTTCGACCAGCAATTCTGGGCTCTCATGAAAATGAATTTTGTTCTGCCATGGCGGAATTTATGATCCCAACTACGAATTTATGAATTTGGACAAGTCCTCCATGCGAGAAAGGAATTTACATCAATTTTTTTATGGAGTGGGAGCCGTTCATCTGTGATCACTGGTCAAATATTATGGCAAGCAATCCGGGAGAGTCATTCCAGATTCGAAGGTATATTGAGAGTTCAAACAAAACCTAGTTATTTTTTCTTTCCTTTCGTGGGATTAAGAATTCAAGAAATTGGTCCTTTTCCTTCTTCAAGAAATTGATCTAGTTACAGAGCACAGGTACAAAAAAAAATTGTGTGAAAGATTTAATGTCTGTGTGTATCATTTTCATTATAAATGGATCATAATAGGAGAGTTTTTATATAATGATTTAATAAAAAAATATGTTATTTTTTATAGTTTTCATAAAAGAATAAATTCTTTAACACATCTTTTTAAGAAAAGCATCTCCCATATCGAACACATTTAGCCTTAGCCTTTTTTGGTTTGGGTCATTTTCGTACTTTCCATTTTACCTTGGTACACTATACAATCTAGAGTGTATAGTTAATGCAATTGGAAACTTTGTGAAGGTCTTTGAAATCATGAGGTGGTGATGGTTCTGTTTCTACGCTAGAATTTGTGTCTATATGAACATATTCAACCCACTCCTTCAATCAATTGACATCAAATACCATGATGAAATCTGGACGTAGATGTTAGATTACAAACACCTCCCATTTAAATGTTGACGCTCCCATGAATAGGGCACTTGTTTAGGGATTTCCCATATTTCGGAAAAACATGTAATGAAGGGGAAGAAAATAACTAGTATAATTAGCTCAGGTGAGTGGCTTTACTACATAGTTATTATCCCCTCTCTCAACCCTCCCATCCATGAAATTCATTACCTAAAATATTTGAGGCCTTGATAGAAAAGGGAAGTAGTGGCACCTGATAGAGATATTGTGATTTTGCAAGACACCAAAGTGCCTAGTGAAAATGTTAAAGAAATCACAAACCATTGTTGGAAGGGAATTAACTTGATGCATATGGATTCCAAAGCGAGCCACAAAGTGCTAACCATCATTTGGAATCCATTGCGCACAAATTAATTAATGGAGCCCTAGTTATCAAACTACTACAGAGCAAGAGATTTGAACTCTTGGTGTCTAGAGTCCAAAGATTGCAATTAAGTTTAGCATATTTAGTTACATTACACTCCCAATGGACCAGAATAAACCAATGGGTATGTTTGAAAATTGGGGAAGCCAAATGAATGTGATAAATTTATAAATGTAAATATCTACATTGTCACCGGGGAGTTCAATAATATGGACTAGCTATCCAATATCTTAATCAAAGATAGTAGTTCCCTGATGGGGGTAAATGGGGTGAATAATCGAATGCATCATGAGTTTCAAACACCTCCCCATCCTAGTTCTCCATATTAATGGAAATATATTGTGTTTTAATCTTTCAATGTTTCTCGTATCGTGTTCCCATGAATTTTTGGAAATTTACCTAACTATGGCTCAGATCTAACATTTTTGGAAAATTTCTACTAGCCAACAAATCTAGTAAGAGTGAGGCTAGAAGCATTTTACCACGTTGTGGATGTAATAATATTATGTTTGTAAAAATATGAGATTGGATATTGTAGACACTTATTTGGAAGTGAATGAATGGGAATGATTAGAGATCAATAATTAGAAAAGTTGCATCGACCTTGTCTTCTATTTCTTCTTTGTGATATCATAATCCAAAAAAATAAAATATGTATAGAAAAATTACAATAAAAACAATTATATCGAATAAATATATCAATTAGATAAATTATATACCATAAAATAAGCCAAAATATAATTAAATACAAATAAAATGTAGCAAAACCATACACAAAAATCCACATAGCCTCTACTAGTTCTTAATCTTCATCTCCACATAGTCTCGACTAGTTTTAAATAAATGTAGGTTGAAAAACCACATAACATTAACCATAATATAATTAAAAACTAACTAATAATATTAAATCTAACTCCAAGTGTATTCTCTCTTCTCCTTTTGTTAGATCTTCTCAAAAGAAATGAGAAATAAGTAATAATTTCAAGGTAAGTGTAGAAAAAAGCAGTAAATCAAAAAATATGTTTTATGTAAAATAACCCTATCAAAAATTCTCACAATGTTTGAAGGATGATCATGTACAATCCAATAGAGATTCCCTTATCTTGGAATTGATGCCAATAAGAAATATTTGATGTAATGTATTGAATGCCTTGTAATCTATTCATTGAATTATCTTATATTGTTGTGACGATGTTCGGGTCTAGATGATGATGTCCTAAAGTTGGTTGCAAGTTTGGGTTGATGATGATTCAAGTTTATATAGTTATAGAACGTATGATTCTCTTATCAAAACATGCATAGAGCTATTACTTCTCACTTATCGTAGCACCCCATGGCACTATCAACTTCAATTGACCTCCCATTGTATGATTGTGTCACTACCTATATAATGGAAATTCCCTAATTGTGTGCACACTCAACTAAAGCCCCAAACATTTTCTCTTGTACTTAGCCATGGTATTCACTCCATTAAGTCAGGAAATGTTAGAATTCATCAAAGAAGGTGACTAAGATTGAAAATATTCGTCATTCAAAGAAGATGATGGTGGATTGAGTCAAGGAGAAATTCATTACACCGAACCCAATCAACAATGTAGGAACATGAGTTTTTGGCTATCCACTTCTTCTAGCAATTACTTTTTAGTCATTTGAATATAATTATTCATAGGATAAATGTTTATAAAGGTGTGGTTGGTCCTTTTGTGAATGAGTGATATTGTTATGCATTGTGAGCCAATTGTATGAGGAGTTCATTTGTTCAATGATTGTAGAATCTTCTTGAAGAATATTATAGAATTATATCAAAGATTGCATGTAACACCCCACCCCACATTTACCCAACCTCCATGACGTAGTTACTAAAATGGGGTCTAACTTGCAGTGCACATGTTATTCATTTTTACAAAAATTTTGTGACCATGGTACATGTAAGTCATGGATACATAATTTTTTCATTGTTTTCATTAATTTCATAAAATTTTCATCATGAAGGCTTACTTCCCTCTCTTACTAGCTGCAACAAACACATATTATCTCATGCATTCATATAAAATAACCAAGAACAATGGAATAGACCCATAAAAAGAGCACATCGTATAATGAAAATTATACCATGTATGCAACCAACATTGAACCAGAATGAGACTATGACAAACCAGTCATAAAACCACACATTAAGCCAAAACTTGTGCTCATATATAATCATTAAATAATAACACATAATAACACATGCATAAACTAAACCAAGGCATGGACTTCCATGTACCACCTAACCATAGATTGGGTTGAACCATAATATTCTTTCAGCTAATCACCCTGATGCCATATTCCAAAAAGAATGTGGGAGAACATGGGATAAAGAAAAACAAAAACAATAATGGAATCAAGAGGCTAAAACACCTCTACCCTCAACCATAGCTATTTCACCTCAATTGGTCTAGAAATTACTAATACCAAAAAAGCTTGGATGCAATCGTCTTTCTTCACCATTCCGAGAGGAATTTTCCTCTTTCCACCCGTTCATCAAGAGTTCCAGGAGAAACACCATCTCCACCTTCGAACCTTGGGAATTTTACCACCACCTCAACCAGCATCCAAATTCTACCAATCATCCCAATACTAATAAAAAATGGGAACACACTACATCATAGCTATCCAAGAAATGGAAAGGCAAGGCTGAAACCAATGTCAATCTAATGAAATCCCATTTCAATAAAAAAAAAGTGACCAAATAATCAAATGCATGTACCATGAATTCAAATCTCAACAAGGAAATCACGCTTACAATCTGCTATCTACATTGTTCTCCTGTTGTCCAAGTTGTCTCTCCCTCCAAGTCCAAGTGAGAATCCCTCTATGTACAAGTCAATGCTAGAAGGCTCCAAGAGTAACCAAGAGTAAGAGAGAATTTTATAATGCTCTCTCTCTTCTTTTATTTCATTTTCCTTTATTTCCTTTTATTTCCTTTTTCCTTTACAATGCAAATGCCAATCCCTGGCTTGATTTTTTCCTTTTATAATGAAAAATTATTTACATGGAAACTTAAC
>APFE030736458.1:0-11316 GCA_000404065.3 Pinus taeda | reverse complement strand
TTTATTTATTTATTTTTTAAATTTATTTATTTAGTTTTTTTTATTCTTTTTTTGGTTAGGTTGGTCCAATTTTTTTATTTTTATTTTGTTTTTATTTTATTTTTTGATCCCAATAGCCTAATATTAAAACATACATATATTTATGATATTAATAATAATTAATAACTAATTTAATTACCTTTTTAAACTAACCAACTAAAATTATTTTATTTATTTATATTCTCCACCTAATTTAACTAATTTCCATTATAAAATAATAAATAATAATAAGAATAATAAAAATAATATTATATTAATAAATAAATTTTTGACCTTGGTCCCAAAGTCAAAAATTGGTTGTTAATCAAATTTAGCCGTTGGAGACTCTGCTCAGACTATTTAACATGCCAAATTGGATCTGTTTCTTCAACTTGTCCTGACGATGAACCGCACTAGTTGGTTCGGATGATTTAACATGCCAAATTGGATCTGTTTCTTCAAGTTGTCTTGACGATGAACCACACTAGTTGGTTCGAAACACATCCGCAAATGAAATTTTATGTCATTTACGCTGAAGAGTCTCTCATAAATATGTTTACTTTTTTAAAAATTAATAAATAAATTAAATAAATAAATGAAATTAAAATATAATATATATTTTTATAATTTATATTTATATTTAAGTATGATTGGAAAAGATATCAAAATTACTATAATGAAGTTGAAAAAAAAAATTAAAGATTAAATTATACTAAAAAATGTGTAAAGAGTAATTAAATCATAAAACTAAATAAAATTATATTTACATTTTTAAAAATAGAACATATTAAATAGCAACAATGCGTATTTTCAATTTTTTTCTTTAATTAAAGATTTTATAATTAGTTTACTAGTAATACTTATTTATTTCCATGTTTGTAGGCTTTTTATAATTAAAATTTTTTGCACCAAAATACATTTCTTATAACTTGTGATAACAAGTATGACTAAAACACATGACGACTAAAGCGTATCCATCCATATCCCTCTGTTAGCTCTTAAACTGATGATGACTAAAATTAAAAAGCTTAAAAAAGCAAAAACATAACAACAGTCACTTCTTAGACACATCCAACTAAATTTAAAAATTATTAATTACATTCTTAAAACTCAAAAAAGCAAAAAGATAACCACTATATTTAGAAATAAGAATATAATTTGCATTCTTGAATACAATTAAAGAAATACTAATTAAATTCTTAAAACTTGAAAAAAAACGAAAAATTAACAGCTAAATTTAGAAAGCAAAATCTTAATTATATTCTTAAATACTTTAACAAAAACAATTAAATTTAAAAAAGCAAGAAAAAAAATTTGGCAAAAAAAAATAAAACAAGCCAAAATTTCAAACTTAGAAAGTGGACACAAAGTAAAAAACCTTAGGGAGTAAATTCAAAATGTGAATCCTATCCCAAACCATTGGACGAACCACATTAGCTCCTTCTAAATGTCTTTCAAATCTCAATGATGCTATTATACCAAAACAGAATCTCATTATGAATAAAAAATTACAATTCAAAAATTAAAACTATTAATATAGTAATAACATGAATTAAATAATAATCAACATGAATTAAATAATAATGATTATTATTATAGTAGTAAAAAATAAAACATAATATTTCAAACATATATTTTATTTATTTTCCAATATAAATAATAAATTGAAATTAAAACTAAAATTAAAAATCAAATTCCAAGGATAGGGAAGACCCTATAAAAAATGTGGGGTTTAACTTTTGAAATCCTCAATGTCAAAGGAATAACACCAAGAGATCACAACACTCTTCAGCAAGAAGAGCGAGATTGGCTCAGCAAAGCCATAATAAACAATAGTGGACAAAAAGGAAACAAGAAGATAAACTGAGGAAATATTTGGAAAATAAGAATGAATGAAGAGGAACTGATAAACTGTAGGAAAAATTAGAACATATATTGTCTATACATTGATGGGGCCTCAAAGCATAACTCGGGAAAGACAGTGGTAGGCGGAAGACTCCTAGATCCTAATGGGAGAGAAAATGTCACATATGAATGGGGATTGGGATAAATCTCAAATAATAAGGCAGAAGCATACAACTTGTTGATGGGAACAAGAGTTATCAAAAAAAGAGAAATTCAAAATCCTATCATAATAGGCGATTCAGCCATAATAATAGAGGCAATGGCAAGAAACAGAAACCCAAGCAATGAGTTCATGAACATAATTCTTAGAAGAATAAGGAAGAACTTGGAAGGCTCTAGCAATGTAATCTTTAGACATGTCTTGAGAATTCACGATCAACAAGTGGACTATTTTGCAAACCAAGTAGTGGAAAGAAATGAAGGGCATGTTCATGAAAACCAATAAGAATACCATAACTCTATTCCTTAATGAACAACCACAAGCACAAGTATAAAGATCACCAAAATCAAGGAAAAACCATAAGGATAAAATAAATAAATCAAAAAATAACAATAAAAAAGCGACAAAGGACTCATCACTGTAGTAACAGCTAGGAAGTCAAGGAAATGCATAAGAAAATCCATGAAACTCTAGACTCTATCATGAGAAACAGAAGGAAGGAAGATCACAATCATGGCCACAAGAACCATGTTGCAAACTACTTCATCAAAGGCTATACAACATTCTAAATATGGTGGTGCTTCCACATGGCTAAGTGATGAAGCATGTCCATGAGCTAATTCGCCCTCATAAATAGCCTCAACACCCCCATCACTGTCCACTTCTCCTACCCACCTGCAATGGCTAGCCAGGATTCATGAGGTCACCTAGCTCACATGACATACCCCCTTCGCCTAAGGATTCCACTATATAATCCAGAACACAAAGACCAATTTAGTTCAACCACCCAAATGGTATAGCTTGGTAATCAAATCCCACTTATAAACTCAACAAGATAAAAATTGTCAAAAATTAGATATTCTTCAATAATTATCACTAAAGAATCACCCCGATGATTACAATATTTCCTCTTCAATTGAGTACGCCAAGAAACCAAGGAAAGAGGTAGTGAGCCCGAGACCTCGAACTATATCTCTCAACCCTAAGAAAATTTGGAGATAGATATGTGCAACAAATACCACTAAAGACGACAACGGCCATGACAAATTCTTGAAAGCATAAATATGAGGAAACCCAAAAAGAACAAACGAGCACCAAATCTAAAATTCCATTTACAAAGGAACTCTTATGGCCTAGATGTAGAGCCATATTTCTTACTAAACAATGAAGAGAATAAAACTAGCCCATTTTAACTCCTCCAACAAGAAAATTTAGTAGTTCTCTTGTCCTCACCATGTCTCACCATCCAAAGGATAGTTCACCACCCTTCAGCTTACTGAGGTGAAAAAATGTGCAAGTTAGCACACCATAGTGACCAAATCACAAGCCCCACTAGCTTGCATTATACTTTCACTCTAAAGAAACCACTCAAATGAGAATACATAGGTTGGTGGTCTATGCATAGTCAACATTCCCCTACCACCTTCCCAAACTCCCATAACTAGAAAAATCATATTCTGAAAAAAAAAATCATTCAGGAAATAATCTCATTCACATGTCTCTAGAAGATTTTGGGTGTGCTACGCAACTTTTCTATGGCCCGTGCCCCCATTGATCCCCCATGTTTGGCCACACTCATCCAGGTAATATTTAATCTTCATGTTATCTTAATTTTATAATATATATAAAAAATAAGTATTTATATATATATATATTCGTTCCATGCGTCAACTCCAAACTAAATGCTAAAAGAATGGGATATCTCTTTCATTTTGAGTTACGCACCATTAAAATGTTTTAATCATAATTTTATTTTTCATTTACCAATATAATATATAGATAGTTCAAATTTGGATATTTATCTATACTACTACAGCATAGACACATAGACACACACATTCGTGTTGTATCTCAACTACGAGATAAATAAGGAAAAATTTACACATCTTGTTCATTTAGAGATAGACACCGTTAAAAGTTTTGAATCATTAGTTATAATTATTTCATTTCTTTTATACACAAAAATACATACTTGCCAATCTTCCCTTTTTGCTAATGTATTTTAAATTCTAATTCATATCAAATATTGAAGGAATTATACATCTCCACGATGTCATTGAATTAGAAAGCACAAATTAATTAAATGAGGAATATCCTTCACTTTATTTATTTATTGTTTACACTAAATTTCTTCTCGCCATCAATATTTTCTAAATGTCTAGTATGAAATTTTATTAAGTATTAAAGAAATTTAACATCTCCTTGATATTATTGAGTGGAAAAAAAATCAACTAAGGAAAAAATATTTTAAATTCAATTTTTTTCTCTATATAAATGTTAAATTGATATAAAATGCCCCCTAATTTGGGTGGCAACTGATGGTTTTCATGAGTGCATTTATCATCACCATGCGTTGACACGGAAAGTGACTCTCATCTAACTTTAATATTCCCACTCCATATGCTAATCCATCAATTTTTATGATGCCTAATCCAATGCTCCATATCCTCTGCGTGATCTCCTTATACTTAACACTAATGCCTCATTCACTTACTTGGCAATCGAAAACATTATGTATGCCTAAATATTTCTTCGCTCTTTTGTCACCCAACTTGTTCCTGATTCGTCATGCACCCTGTCATACTCTTATTTCCTTCCAAAAGAAAAGCTACAATTCCCTTAGTGATTCTAAATTCCTCCTCCTCATTCTCCCTCCTACAACTATGGTTCAGGAGAGTAGATGTGTAAGAAATGGAGGTGATGGATGTGGTCATGCACGTCATGCCCATGCTGTAGATTTTGATGGAAAAAACTAATCTCTTCATTCCAAATATTCATGAAAGCATACCACACAATGTATCCTCCATGGAAGCTGATGAATTAAGGAACCTAGGTGGCAGGCATTAGGCCTCAAAGTTTACTAGCTAGAAAGTTATGGAAGAAACAACAAGCCAAAGAAGCTTCCATAAGGAAGGTTGTTAATTCTAATGAATTAATAGTCTCCATGAATCCCTACAGGACCTTATCCACTCCTTCGACATCTCCTTCTCTCCTATCCCACTCTCTTATTCCCGAACAAGCTCCCAAGATGGAATAGACTCCCTTTCAATCTCACCCAATTCCCCTGGGCCCTTCCCCTTCGATCATGATTAATGATGTGCAACTTAAATGTCAAGTGAGTGGAGCAACTAATAAAGCACAACCATAGCAAGCTTTGAGTTCTTATGGCTGCCTTATCGTTGAGGAGGGGCGAGAAGATGCACTAGCACAATTGTGGCCCAATAGCACACTTGATGTCTCAACAACCTCCAAAGGAAAGAAAAAGGTTTGAAATGTTTTTTTTAATGGCTTGTATTATTAGCCCTAAGGAAAAGCCTCAGAGGATTTTTTTGTATTACGATAACTACTTGTGTATGCTACTAACTTTGGATTTGTCCACGAATAGCTATTTCTTTGACCATAGCTTTCAAGCAATGACCTATTGGTTTCTCCATGGTGGGAAGATGGTCGAAAACCTAGTTCCACTAGAAGAACCAACATTATTATGGTTGTGTAAATTTTGTACATCATTTTTTCTAATATGAATTTCTTGAGATTCTTACAAAAAGATATATATATATAATTATTTTATTTAAGGTTCACATTGAAATATTTCATATAATATTTCTTTTGTTGTATCGTTGTATGAATATGTATAGAGTGGATATTGAAAATATATTAGCTGGTATGAATATTCAAATATTTTATCGAATTTTGGTACTGAAAGAATTTTAAATAAATGAATTACACATCTTCCCAATATTAAAAAGAAAAAAGACAACAATACTTTTTTCTAATTATTTTATATCTCTCAAATTGAAATAAAATTAAGTTAGTTATTATCGACATTAAAATATTTTTTTTATTTAATTATTATTTAATATGAATATTAATTTAAATGTCATCTCAATTTCATCTTATGTAGTTAAATAATTACACATCTTTGTTGTACTAAAGAAATAAAAAGAAATTCAATTCTCTTATCACTATTCTTAATTTGATTCTTTTTTAATGTAACTATTTTTATTATTTTTCAACCTAAGGCACAACATATATCCATACTATAAAGTACTTATTAAAGAAAAATAAAATTTATTTGGCAGATTATCTAAGGAATACACTCAAGCATATTGTGATAAATTTCACTACCCAACATTCAATTTTCTATTTAGGTAATAAATACTATTTTTATGGGAATATATTATCCATTATCACATTCAAGCATATTGTGATAAATTTCACTCCCCAGCAATCAATTTTCTATTCAGGTAATAAATAACTATTTATATGGGAATATATTATCCATTAACACATTCAAATAAATTGTAATTGGATGAATACATGTTTTGTTTTTTTGTTTTTTAGCATTTTCTAATATCAATTTTGCTTGAAATATAGTGGAGATTTTATAGAATACTAAAGGTTTTACTTCATTTATATGTTCAAAGATGCATTTTAAAATACAAGAAATCTCAATCTTACTAAAAGATATATGATCTAATTTAAAAGAAAACACAGTAAAAATTTGTAATCTAAATTAATTTATAAAATATTTTTATATATCTATAAGTAAGATAAACATAAACTACAAAAAGATTATTATTAGAACATTGATATTAAAGGATTATTGGAAAAATAAATTATTGTTTTTTTTAAACAGTGGGAAAACTTATCATATTTTAGTTGTTAAACTATGATTACAGATAGCCATCACAAATTGCTATCTCTTAATACTACTATCTCTGAATTCAGAGTTACTCATCATTATTCATGGAAAGCCACATCACTTGTAATTACATTGATGGTGGTTAGTAAGGCTTCATACTTTCTTTATAATTATTATTAATTTTTTTATTATCACTAATATCTATTTAAATATTATATCTTAAATATTAATTATTGTCATATATGATTAGGTTGCATAAAGGATTTGATGTAACATAGAAACCCTTAAATTAATTTTATTTTATGAATACTTTTTTATTATTATTATTTTTGTGTATAAAAGAAACTAAATATAAGTAACTATTAATTCATAAAACTATAAATAATAATTCACTAGTCAATATTGAATACATATTTCAAACTTTCATGATTATCATTTATCATTTATCATTTTTAAGATAAAAAAAATCATATCAAAATTTTGTTTTTCTAAAAAAAGAAAACAAATTAAATGTAAAAATAAATATCATGTTATTAGTATAAAATATTTATACATATTTTTAAATTTTACCATAATTAAGATGTAAAATTGAAATAAAATGCTTTCAGTTCCATATTTTTGTGAATATAGGATCATTATGTTTATGGAACATAAAACGTTATATAAAATTATGTAAACCTTATCAAATAACTTTTGGTAGCTCTGTATAAAATGCAAACAAAATTAAGATATATGATTTTTTGCTTTATCTTTTCCATACAACTTTTAAAATACATTTTAATATATAAACATACATTTTTAAAAAATATATTTTTAATTTATAAAATTTATTTAGAAATGTATTTAATTTAAGTTTCTTTTTTTACCTTTTTTTTCTCCATATTAATAATAATAATTAGAAAACCAAAAAATCCAAAATAATGAAAATTGAAATCGGAGGGAAGTTTACCGTTACCTAATTTTTTTTTGACTTAGATTTAACTAATTAGTTTATAATAAAGGATGAGTTGGGTTAATCAATTTATAATAAAAAATGAATTGGCTGAAAAAGTTTATAGTAAAAGATTGAATTGGTAGGAAGGAGTGGGAGTGAGAGACCTCCCTAAAATAGAAATAACTATGATGCATGATGAGTTTGTCGGAGCGAGTATATCCGTTGATCTATAAAAAGCAAAAGAAAGCCGAAATATCCGTTGATCTGTAAAAAGCCGGAATAGGAATAGGAATAGGAATATCCGTTGATCTGTAAAAAGCCAAAGAAAACGGTTTATGTTAAAGGAAAAAGAAGCGGAAGCACTTCTAAATTATAAATTTGGGAAGAGCCTCCATTTGGGTGTTAGGATTTTGTCTTTGTGGAGAGTCTCTGTAGTTAAAATTTAATGTCCAAAGTTTGTATGTTGACAGGAGAGCATCCTTTGTTGGATGCAATCTTGATGAATTCTCTTTCTGTCGATGAGCACAGCGGATTTTGATGAATTCTTTATGTTCCAGAAGATCCTCTGCTATTTCTTGATTCGTTATTGATTTAGATATATCGAAGTAAATTCATTTATGATTTTATTCAGAGGAACCGCCCAGGGGAGAATTGTTATGTTACAATGCGCTCTGGTTGCTGCTGCTACGCAAATCCTCCTCCTTGTGCTATTCTCTTTGACTATTCCAAATTGGTTTCAGGTACTCTGTTTATTTGCTTCCTCTGTGTTTATCTAAATCTAAGGTAATTTGTTGTTCTCATAGAGTCTCTATTTCATTTTCTTTAATTAGGTTAACCTCCCTCGCATTAGTTTACTTGATTTTGTTAATTAGTTTATCATGATAGATCTAGGTTTTACAATTTGTATGATTTTGAGGCTCTCCGTTAGGTTCGGCTTCCAGAACAAGAATAAACTCAGTTTTCCATATTAGTATAAAATCCATTGAGACGAATTTCAACCAACTGACCTAGGATCGAAATCTGAAGCCCGAGATCAGGAGACAATGCTTATTTTTGATGAAGCATAAGAACTATTCAATTACTTACTTGAATACTATCCTTCATTGCCATTTTCGATAGATTTCAAGGAAACTGCGCTAGCTGTATGGTGGCCCAGCATGTAAAACAGCAGCAATGTTTAGACCTCATCTCATCTTCGGAGGAGATAAACTTCCATCAAAGAATGCTGTGATTGTCAAGGTATCCTGTTTGAATTTTTCTTGCATTCAAGGACCTATGAACTTCAAACATTAAAAATGAACTTCTTGTTTACGGAACATTTCAAACCATGCATCTTCTTCAAGTCTTGTTTTCTGCAACTATGGATGGCCCTGTTTTCTGCATTTATGGATAATTTGAAATGTTGATTACCTGTTTATAATTATTTTTCTGCAACTATGGGAGGCACTTATGCTAAGCACTTATTGATACTTTTCGTGTTCCATCATACTTTTGTTCACACATTGCAAAGTCTGAGCACTTCGTCATCAAGATTCGTCGGTCCTCACACTCAATTACAATTAGTCCTCGCCCCGGCGAATTAAATTTGCTTATGAGATATAAATACAGAGCTGAGTAGCTACAATTAGTTGAAACAGAGCTGAATGGCTACAATTAGTTGAAAAAGAATTGAATTGCTTATGTTCTTGAAAGTTGAAACACAGAGAAGGTATTGAAATACATACCGACAGTACTGTTGTTTTTGTAACCTTGTGTTTCGGCAACCGTAACCTGATTTGGTCCAATGCATTTTTATGAATTCTCTTTCTGTTCCAGAAGATCCTCTGCCACATCCAATCGATCTCTTTTTGTTGGCTTTCAAATTTGTGTTGGTTGCAAGAACAAGTATAAACTCATTTTGCCGGTCTCCCTTAGGTTCAGCTTCCAGAACAAGTATAAACTCGTTTTTCATGTTAGTGTAAAATCTATTGACTTCTTGATACTAATTGCAACCAGCCGACCTCTGATACTAATTTCAATTACCTGAGTACTATCCTTCATGGCCATTTTCGATAGATGGTGGCCTCATCTCATCTCATTTAAATCGTCCAGTTTCAATGAGGCCCACACGAGATCCAATCCTTCCTCCAGCTGTGCAACCAAGATCAAAAAAGGTGGGTGAAATGCTTAACCGATTTCATGTTGGCTGCTTATCCGATCTCGGCATCTCATTATTTTCCCACCCCAAACATAAATATATTGTCCCATCCCACACAACATAATCTTCGTAGGGTTAAGATCTTAAAAATAATCCATAATTTAATAATATAGAAGTTGTTCATGGACGGCAAGATAGGGTAATAAATGCACGAGTTTGAATTTTTATTGCATTCAAGGACCTCAACACATAGATTTTGAGATGTGGGATTTGGACCTCCGCACAATAGGTACTCATTTTTCCAACACTCACCAGGAAATCGTGGAAATTATGAGGAAGCGTTCGAACTTCTATTGAAAATGCCTATGAACTTCAAACATTAAAAATGAACTTGTTTACAGAACATTTGAAACCTCTGCCTCTTCTTTGAGTCTTGTTTTCTACAACTATGAGAAGCACTTATTGATACTTTTGCTCACACATTGGAAAGCCTGATCACACATTGGAAAGTCTGAGCATTTCTTTATCAAGATTCGTCGGTCCTCACACACAATTACAAGTAGTCCTTCTGAGATATAAACACAGATAACAGTAAAAGTTAAATGGCTACAATTAGTTGAAACAGAGCTGAATGGCTACAATAAGTTGAAAAAGTGTTGAAACTCATAGAAGGTATTAAATACAGTACTTTTGTTTTTGTAATCTTGTGTTTCGGCCACCGTAACCTGATTTGGTCCAATGACAAGGAACACATTTGTAGTTCCATTTGAGATCAGATATGTTAGATTATAATAATAATATTATTATAGTTTCTTATTATTATCATAGCCTAGGTTTTATGAAGTTTCATTGTGTGTTGTGTTTTGTGTTTGTATGTTAATTATATTTAGGGTTTACAGAATTTATGTTTGTTTATTTTATTTTTTGAAGATTTTATATAATTTAATTTATGATTTATTGATTTTAAATAAGTTCGGACATTAGAATGGACAGAGATAAAACATTGACTGGTTGCATCTTTTTCAACAATGTTCATTTTATTTATATAAATTTTACAAATTTTATTTAATAAATTGGTTCTTATAATTACTTATTTATATTGTATATCTTTTTACATATTATTTGTGATATTATCATGTATATATTCATATCTGAATTATCACGGTAAAGAATGAATCAATAATTATCATAAATAAAGAGGATGAAATGATATGTAATTTTAATTTATTGGTTTTTTTTCCTGAGGAGGAGGAGGAGATAATGACTCAATAAGTATTTACAAATGAAGAGAATGAAATGATATGAAGTTTTAATTTTTTTTTTTAAGTTTTCAGTGGAGGTGAAGGCTAACGCAGAGGAAGTGGTGGTGGACGAGGATGAGGAGCAGTAGGGGGTGGTGGTGGTGGAGGAGGTGGCAGAGGTGGAGGAGGTGGTGGTAAAGGAGGAGGAGGTGGTGGTGGAGGTGGAAGAGGTGGTGGAGATGGAGGAGGACGAGGTTGTGGTGGTGGTGGAGGACG